>JAODAL010036017.1:0-42240 GCA_025379985.1 Phyllomedusa bahiana
CGTTTTTCCCCCGCGCCCCCGCTGGCGATGTACGGCAGGGAGCGCACCGCTTTCCCTGCTCCGCCGTTCATCTTAATTGTATGCGCGTCGGGCCGACGCGCAAACAATTAAGATCTCCTCTGTGACGCCAGGGGGCGGAGCCTGGCGGCGGCCCCCCCCCCCGTGCCGCCCAGACCGGCCCCGCAGCTCTGCACCCCCGCAGTGAACTGTTGTGTTCACTCCGGTCGGGCCCAGAGCGGCATCACAGGGGTAGCAGAGGTGATAGCAGCTGCCGCGGGGCCCCCCCAAGCCACCGTCCCCGTAGCAACTGCTACCCCTGTAGTTACGCCCCTGTCTCTACCTAACAGCCAGAAAAACATCCCAGGCAATATAAGCACAGGAAACCACCTGGTGCGGGGAGGGCGCTAGGCTCAACCAATAGCTGAAAAGGCTGTCTATGTGGTTCCTTTTCTGACGTTTCGGGCATGCATTTGTGTTTGTCTATGCTTTTTGACTATTGGTTGTAACCTAGCATCCTCCCTACAGGTTTCTTGGGCTTATGTTGCTTGGGACATTTTTTGGGTTGTTAGGTAGAGATGTGGGCTCCTTCCTGGGCCGGAGCTGGCTATGTGTAATGTATGTATTTGTCACCTGGTTTGGCGCCTCCTGATGACGCCTTCTAGCTCCATATTCCAATATCAGCAGCAAACTATCAACTAAAGAAATTATCAAAAGGCACATAGGAAATTTTGAAAAAGCATTTCTGCTATTTAGGATACATGAACATTTTTTGAGGTTCTTATTTTCACTTTTTTTGATCAAAATTGCTTAAGCCCACCTGCCAAACAGCAAGGGGACCTCAAATGCAGGTGGATTACTACACGAATGTTTCCTCTCTTTAGGGTCTGTTCAGACCTCCATACTTCAGGGAGTGAAGGCTCCAGCTACTAAGTACACTACATTGATTTAAAAACCTGTGAAGGTGGGTGGAGTGCGAGAAACCAACGAGGAGACAGCCACTCATACACAAGCTAGAAAACAATATTTGCGAGGGCCGAGTGACGATCCCGCAGCATTGCATCAGCACAGTATTTGTTTTTACTTTTTATCCCAGACCTTACTTGATTACATAGGTGTATGTGATTATGTCTCTTATACATAACTGCGTATGGTAAACCCCTGTTCTGTGTTTTTGTTTTTTTTGGAGGGGGGGGGGGTCTACTTTTTTATTATTATTTTTTTGTTTTCTTTCTTTAGTGAAGATGGCGCTGTCTTTGCTTCATCCTTATTATTATGATGCCAAAGTATGTCCATTAGTGCTATTTGTACTTTCATTGCTTAGTACTTTTCTTATCTGTACTAATGGTGCCTTATATTATTTCTTTGTGTATCAAGTGTTATCTCATCTATTGGACAGTTATTATATGTTTTTGTTATTGTAATATTTAATAAAAAATTATGTTTAAAAAAAAAAAAAAAAAAGAAAACTATATTTGGCTTTGCACAACCAAAAACTTTTTTGAAAAAAACTGAGCATAGGTGCCGCCTCATTGGTTTTTCGCACTCCACCCACCGTCACAGGTTTTTGAATCAAGGAGGTGTACTTAGTATAGAGGTCTGAACAGGCCCTAAAGAGAGGAAACATTAGTGTAGGTTCCCACCTGTATTGAGGTCCCCTTGCTGTTTGGCAGGTGGGCTTAAGCAGTTTTGATCAAAAATGTGAACTAAGAACCTCAAAAAATTTTTAAATGTATCCTAAATAGAAAAAATTGCTTTTTAAAAAATTCCCTTTGTGTGCCTTTTTAAGTTTTTTAGTTAATAGTGTGCTGCTGATATTGGAATGTGTCTGTATATTACAGCTGCACCAGCGTGCACCTATGCTCATTTTTTTCCAAAAAGTTTTTGGATGTGCAAAACCAAATATTGTTTTCTAGCCTTCTAGCTCTATGTTTGCTTATGCACATGGTTCCGTTCTCTTCCAGCGTTGCTTATTGAACGTACACCTGTGTTTTATTGATACACACTTGTATATTAAGTGGGATTTGCACTTTATTATTTTGCTATGACCAAGACCCCTGTGTTCAAAACTCGCCAGCGACATACTTGATGTCACTTATTTTAAAATTTTGGAACTACATGTTGGTTTTAATGTTTATTGGAAAATCACTGGATTCAAGTTTCTACCTGTTCCTTCACATTTTACCAGGGGATTTTTTTGATCATCTTTCTTTTGGGTTTGGGAATGGGGAGCTGGGTATTGATGTTTTTGGTTGTTAACATTCAACACTTTGACCTGAATTTTTGCAAAGAGGGAAGCCAGGGGAGCTCCAGTTATTTATCCTCTATGAAAGGGTAAAGAAGGCACAACACCTTTGAGTTTCACAATATGAAATCCATGTTCGTTGTTGCTGTTTGGCCACCACTGACTTATTCACTTTGACAATCGCCTAAAAGAATTTTAAAAAAATTTCATCACAAAATTCTCTTTCACTTCCCCTCCCCCCTTCCTTTGTCAAATTTTATATGAAGCCCAGAAAATTAAAAAAACCCATAGGACTTCTATCACCTTTGGGGATCTCCTCACCCCCACCATCACATTTGAATTCTTCCAACAAAAAAAGGTTTTACCCCCTTGTATAGCCATCTTTTGAAGTTTTAAGGAATTAATTGGCTTTTTCGTCCCCAAACAGATTCAATGGAAAGCAAGTGCTCACACCCAAAACCCTACTGTGTTTGAATTTGGGGAATTTTGGCCAGAGGTTGAGAGGGGGGGCCCCAAATTTTTGGGCCATATGTTAATAAGGTCCTGAATTTTACCCTAATTCTAATTTTTCAAACTTTCTAACTTTACTATTGTTTATTTTTCCCAAATGCCTTGTTGGTAAATTTCCCCCGGTAGAGAAAGAGGCGGATTGCGGAAACCCTAGGGAACCCCCAATAACCATTTTTTCAGAACTTTCGCAGCTCCCCGAGGTCTATTTAGGGTTTGAAAGGGAAATATGGGGAGATGTTCTTTTTAAAAAGGAATGGGGTGAGGGAAAAGGAAGAGGGGGGATCTTCTTTGAGTTTGGCCAAAGTCGTTTTTTAAAATTACCTCATAACAAAGGGGGAAAAATGGCTGGAGGGCCAAGGAGGGATTCGAATGTTTCGATATACTGCTCTGTCTCAACTCCTCTTTACGTAAGTGACCATTGTTGTATTTTTTGGAACTTTTTTCAGTATACGCTACATACACAGTTTCCATGGCGAAAAATTTTGCCTGAACAAAAAGAACAATTATAAAAACCTTTAAAGGTTTAAAAATTTAGTTACTTTTTTAGTACGGTTAAAAGAAGACACGTTCCTTCAGTTAACAAGGGTGGGGAAATGTGGGTAGGGAGAAAGAAAAGGGATTTTTAAGCCCAGCTCCCCCTGTTAATGCCCTGAACCCAAAAGGAAAAGAACCAATTTTCCATGGAGACCCATTTCGACCCCAGACCGCCACCAGAATTCCGAATTTTACTACAAAACCCTTTTCCTTTAATTTTCTTTATTCCAGGTGGTATCTAAGCCTTTTTAAAACTCTCTACATTCCTCTGTGCCACTCCTCGGGTGGCTATTCCCAGATTCACAGTTCTTCAGTGAAGAACACTCTTCCCTCTGGGATTGAATCCTTTTTTCTGTCAAAAAGGGAATGTCCCCTTGTCTTTTGAGGGGGCTTCACTTGAAAAAAATTTTTTCCCCCCTACTTTTTTTAGGGCCATTATATATTTATATAAATTAATCATGTCTTCGAAGCACCCTTTTCTCAAGATTTAAAAAAGTTCAAAAATTTTAAACCTCCCTCATACTAAGTCTCCTTCCCCTTATAAGTTTTGGGGTTTCTCGTCTTTGCACTCTCTCTCTGTCCATTACATCTCTTTTATAAAATGGGGCCCAGAAATGAAAGCTATTCAAATGAGGCGCACCAACTTGTACACGTAGAATTACATCCTTTTCCCCAAATCCATGCCCTTTTAATACACGCCAATATCTTACTTGCCCTAGGACAGCTGATTGACATTGCATGCTGTTTTTGTAGTCTATGATCTACAAAACGCCCAAATTCTCCAAGTTTTTCTCCACCTAGAACTTGATGCCCCGGGTATTTTCCCCCAAACAGAACCTTACATTTCCACATTGAAACCCCCCTTTTCAAATGGATCCCCCAAACACTCAGTGTTCCCCGGCTGCTTGCAAATTTTGAGCATCTTCCATAGATTGCACTACCCTGCATAGCTTTTGGGGCATCTGCAAAAAAACAAACCCCGCTTTGATCCCTTCCACTATACGTTAATAAAACATTAAATAAGAAAACCCAATATGGCCGCGGCCCCCCTCAAACCGTGGACCACTCTGAGGCTTCACCTAATGCGCCAGCATTTGAGCCACTGCTGCAAACTAACATAACAAAGAATATCTAGATAAAATACATATTTCAGATTTTTTAACTGAAAAATAACTGATATATTTTCAATGTACATTGTATGGTGGGTGTCCTTAGAGCAGGACTGCACGAGTTCTTTGGGGGCTAAAAGCTTCGGAAAGTGTCTCTGACCCTATGCAACCATCCGCAGACTGCTTGGGAACCCCCCATACTGCCGATATGCCACTCCAAACTGGGTGGTATTTCCCATTTTGGGGCACTGCTAGTGGCCCATTAGCACACCCCTAAATGGAAACGGACAAATACAAATTGTGCCAAAAGTGTCAGTATTTTGTGTGACCCCCCATTATTTTCCAACACTGCCTTAACTCTCTTGGGCATGGAGGTCACTAGAGCGTCACAGGTTGTAGAAACTGTAATCCTCTTCCATTCCTCCATGACGACATCACGGAGCTGGTGGATGTTAGAGACCTTGCGCTCCTCCACCTTCCATTTGAGGAGGCCCCACATTTGCTCAATAGGGTTTAGGTCTGAACTCATGCTTGGCCAGTCCAGCACTTTTGCCCTCATTTTCTTTAGCAAGGCAGTGGTGGTCTTGGAGGTGTTTTGGGTCATAATCATGGTGGATACTACCCTGTGGCCCAGAAGGGAGGAGATCAGGCTCTGCTTCAGTATGTCACAGAACATGTGGCATTCATGGTTCCCTCAGTGAACTGTAGCTCCCCACAGTCAACAGCATTCATGCAGCCCCAAACCATGACACTCCCACTACCATGCTTGACTGTAGGCAAGACAAACTTGCCTTTGTACTTCTCACCTTGTTGCCACCACACACGGTTGACACCATATGAACCAAGTAAGTTTATCTTGGTCTCATCAGACCACAGGACATGGTTCCAGTGATCCAAGTCCTTAATCTGCTTGTCTTCAGCAAACTGTTTGTGGGCTTTATTGTGCATCAGCTTAAGGGAACGCTTCCTTCTGGGACGACAGCCATGCAGACCAATTTGATGCAGTGTGTGGCATATGGTGTGAGCACTGACAGACTGATCTTCCACCCCTGTAATCTCTGCAGCAATGCTGGCAGCACTAATACATCTATTTTTGAAAAGACAATCTCTGGATATGATGCTGAGCACGGCAAGGCCTGTTCTTAGTGGAATCTTTCTTAAACCTCTGTATGGTTCTGGCCATCGTGCTGCCAGCTCAATTTTAGGGTGTTGGTATCTTCTTATAACCTCGGCCATCTTTATGTAATGCAACAATTCTTTTTTCAGATCCTCAGCCAGTTTTTTGCCATGAGGAGCTATGTTGAACTTCCAGTGACCAGTATGAGAAAGTGTGAGAGCGATACCACCAAATTTAACACAGCTGCTCCCCATTCACACCTGAGACCTTGTAACACTAACGAGTCACATAACACGGTGGAGAGGAAATGGCAAATTGGGCACAAATAGTCCATTTACACTTAGGGGTGTACTCACTTTTGTTGTCACTTAGGGGTGTACTCACTTTTGTTGCCAGCAGTTTACACATTGATGGCTGTGTGTTGAGTTATTTTGAGGGCACCATATTTACACCATTATACAAGCTGTACACTGACTGCTTTACATTGTATCAAAGTGTCAATTCTTCAGTGTTGTCCTATAAAAATATATAATACAATATTTATGAAAATGTGAGGGGTGTACTTACTTTTCAGAGATACTGTGTGTTTGAATATTTGATAACATTCACAATGATTTGTCTTTGACAGATGATGTTCTACCAATTTTTGCATATGGGCACAATGTTGGTAAATCGGTGACAGGTGGTTATGTATATCGAGGTTGTGAATCTCCAAATCTGAATGGCCTGTACATCTTTGGTGACTTCATGAACGGGTACGTTTTGAAATCTATCTATCTATCTATCTATCTATCTATCTATCTATCTATCTATCTATCTATCTATCTATCCCATATCTATCAATCTATCTATCTATCCCATATCTATCAATCTATCTATCTATCTATCCCATATCTATCAATCTATCTATCTATCTATCCCATATCTATCAATCTATCTATCTATCCCATATCTATCTATCTATCTATCTATCTATCCCATAGCTATCTATCTATCTATCTATCTATCTATCTATCTATCTATCTATCTATCTATCTCATATCTATCTATCTATCTCTTATCTATCTATATATCTATCTATCTATCTATCTATCTATCTATCTATCTATCTATCTATCCCATATCTATCTATCTATCTATCTATCTATCTATCTATCTCATATCTATCTATCTATCTATCTATCTATCTATCTATCTATCTATCTAGTTATCTATCTATCTATCTAATATCGATCTATCCCATATCTATCTATCTATCTATCTATCTATCTATCCCATATCTATCTATCTATCTATCCCATAGCTATCTATCCCATAGCTATCTATCTATCTATCTATCTCTCTATCTATCTATCTATCTATCTATCTATCTACTCTATCTATCCCATAGCTATCTCTTATCTATCTATCTATCTATCTATCTATCTATCTATCTATCTATCTATCTATCTATCTATCTATCTATCTATCTATCTATCTATCTATTACTTGAGACTGATTATGATTGACTGCTGCCTTCGCCATTCAGTCTGGGGTTTGTGTGTCTGTGGGGGAGGCCCAGTTGCACTCTGGACCGTGACTGTGACATCTTATTTTAGATCACTTCTGACTGGGAGCTGCTGTGCCGGTCATAGCCTTGGCTTAAGTTGGTGGGCATTGTATACTTTTTGGTTAACCTGGATTTCTAACCTTTTGACCTATGTTTTCTTCCTATTGTTCAGTACTGTTTTGCTTTTCCTGGTCTTGACCCTTCTCTGCCCGACTATCCTGTTATTGTGTTTTGTCCCTCTTGCCTATTTGGTGTTTGCACTTACTAAGGGTAGGGACCGCTGCCCAGTTGTCGCCGATCGCTTAGTCACAGTTCACACGGCTTATTGCCTGCGTAATTGCGGGGACGGATTTCGCCCCGCAATTACGGCGGCTGCCGTGCAGCGGGGGCAGGGCGGGGGGCCGGCAGCTCGCCGGCCCCATAGACATTCATTATTCACGGTGCGTATCCCGCCGGGATAATGAACTTGTCACTTTCTCCCCGCTTGGCGAATTTGCCGAGCGGTGAGAGGAGACGGAATCCATAGTTCTCTATGAGAACTATGGATTACTGTAATGACAGAGACGGATTTCAGCCGTACTGCAGCGCAAATACGGCACGCAGTACGGCTGAAATCAGCGCCCAAATCAGCCGTGTGAATGAGCCCTTAGGGTCAGGTGGACAAATAGGCAAGGGACAGCCTTGAAGGACTTGAAGGCCACCTTAACAGCATTATGGGCCCCTGAGAAGAGCCCTGCAGTGCTCAAATACATGACCTCACACTAGGCCATGCTTCCAGCCACCCCCAAACACACCCATATTATCACGCCACTTATGGCCTGCAGCCTACAAGTGATCGGCAGGGCAGGGAGCCTTCGGCTCCCTTCTCCACCATGATTTTTATTTGTTTGCCCCTTCTTAAAACCAAGCAAACAGTAAAATAAGCAGAGCCAACCATGGGATTATGGGTATGTTTCTTGTATTCCTTTGACAAGCATACCCCAGCGTGGCCCCTCTACCTGTGGGGCCCCAGGCAACTGCGTAGTGTTCCCAATGGAAAAGATGGCCCTCCTTAGCGTTAGGGTGCACTCTGTCCCTGTAGATACTGGAGTCCTAACACTATCATTATAGTTATCTATTCATCTATCCACCATATATCTAATTACCTACTTTACAGTGGTGCTTGAAAGTTTGCACACTCTTCAGAATTTTCAATATTTCTGCATAAATTAGTCGTAAAGGAAATAAGAGAACCAAGTCAACCAAATGAGTCAAAATATTAGGTTTGTGCCTATTATCACATATCTGTGAGTAGCAAAAACATGAACTTTTAGGTTGCTCTCACACGTCATAATACTGCATGGGATTTTTTGTGAATGCAGGTGGTTTTGTGATTAACTTTTATTTGGCACACAGGTGAAATGTGGTTTAATTAAAAAAAATGCATGTGATTTTTGAAGAGTGCATGCATTTTTTTTTAATTTCTTGCATTTTTGATGCATTTGAGAAGCACAATGTGTGAAGACAGCTTTAGGATTACTAGATAATTTGAAGGTGAAATTAGTCAGGTGTCAGTGGGATGACAATCAGGTGTGATTGGACAACCTGTTTCATTTAACAGTGTAATACAATATTAAAGCCTGATCTTCACAGCAGATGATTGTAGAAGTTCATCATGGCACAAACATTGAATATTTGTGAGGACCTTAGAAGAAGAGTTGTTGATGCTCATCAGGCTGGAAAAGGTTACAAAACCATTTGGACTCCACCAATCCACAGACAGACTGTGTACACATGGTAGAAATTCAAGACAATTATTACTCCCCACAGGAGTGGTCAGCCAAGAACTGATGTGCAGGATTAATCAACATTTACTGGAAAGGGGGCCAAGCAAAGGTTCACCTACTTTTGCCACTTGCCACATAAGTGATACTGGATCGTTTTCGCAAACCCCCCCCCCCCTAAAAAAAATATATATATATTTTATTCATTAGATTGATTTGGTTCTCATGACCTACTTTAAAGACCTGAATGAAGTTATGATTTAGTTTTTGTTCAAATTTATGAAGCAATATAGAGCATTCTGAATTGTTTGCAAGCACCTCTGTAAATTAGGTAATTAGATATTCGGTAGATATGTGGTACATACAGTTTTGTTCAAAATAATTGCAGTCCAATATGACTAAGGGTATGTTCACACGATGTATTAAGGCGCGTACAGTATGCACCGCAATACATTGTGTGTTTTGGGAGCTCGCGCTGATCAGCGTGTACTCATGAGCCGCGGGGGGGGGGCGGGGGGGCAGCCCGCCGGCCCCATAGACATGCATTGCATGTCACTTATCTCCCCACGAGTACAATATGATTGTATTGTACATGCGAGGGGAGGAGGCATAATCCATAGTTCTCTATGAGAACTGTGGATTACTGTAATTATGGGGCGCAGCGAAATACGCAGCAAAATGTGCCCCAAAATAAGCCGTGTGAACATACCCTAACCAGAAAAATCACTGTTTTTGGTATAAATTCTATTATGTGTATGTATGCGGACGACACACAACTCTACATCTCTGGCCCAGACGTCAACTCTCTACTGTTCCGGATCCCAGATTGTCTATCGTCCATTTCCTCCTATTTCTCCTCCCGTCTCCTAAAACTTAATGTAGAGAAAACTGAATTCATCATCTTTCCACCATCCCGCTCCCCCCACCTGATCTCTCTATCTCAGTCAATGGCTCTACACTCTCACCGGTCCCACAAGTCCGCTGCCTTGGGATAACCCTTGACTCCGCTTTGTCCTTCAAACCCCACATCCAAGCCCTCACCTCTTCTGCCGCCTCCACCTGAAAAATATTTCACGAATCCGCTCATTCCTCAATCCTGACACTACAAAAATGCTGGTCCACGCCCTCGTCATCTCCCGCCTAGACTACTGCAACATCCTTTTCTATGGCCCCCATCTAGCACTCTTGCTCCCCTTCAATCCATCCTCAACTCTGCTGCCCGTCTTATCCACCTCTCTCCTTGCTACTCCTCTGCCTCTCCCCTCTGCCAATCCTTCAACGGCTTCCCATTGCCCAGCGAATTCACTTCAAGATGCTAACCATGACCTACAAGGCTCTCCATGACATCTCCTCTCCATACACATCTGCCTTAATCTCCAGATATCTCCCCTCACGCAATCTCCGCTCCTCACAGGAGCTTCTCCTGTGGTCTCCTCTTATCAGCTCCTCACACAACCGTCTCCAAGGCTTCTCCCGTGCTTCCCCCACACTCTGGAACTCACTTCCCCAACACATCAGACTCTCTTCCACTTTCACCAGCTTCAAAAGCAACCTGAAAACCCATCTTTTCAGGATAGCCTATAAACTATAGTACCCCGGCTGTCACTACACCCCCACAAACATGTCTGCCCTCACCTTCTGTCTCTTTTCCCCTTCCCTGTAGACTGTAAGCCCTCGCAGGCAGGGTCCTCTTTCCCTCTGTACCAGTTGTTAGCCACATGTTGTCACCATTGTACTTGTTTGACTTATTTTTTGTTTGCAACCTTCTTGAATGTACAGCACCCTGGAATCAATGGTGCTCTAAAATAAATAATAATATTATCACATGTCAAACAATTTACCAGTTGGCGCAGTAGATTTTTAGAAAACCCACCGTGGTCTCATGTCTCTGACTGTGTATTTGAATAATTATTTGAAAGAGGCTCTGTTCAAAATAATAGCAGTGTGGAGCTCAATGAGTGAGGTCAATCATTCTGTGAATAAATGGGGGTGAAGCAGGTGCCCTTATGTAAGGGTGAAGCCGGTACATGTTATACCTGCATTTCTCCTTGAAATATGGGTCATTGGAGACGTTGTTCAGAAGAACAGCGTACTATGATTAAAAAGTTGATTGGAAGTGCAGACAATGATCGGCCGTTCAGCTACAATGATCTCTAATGCTTTACAATGGAAAGAAACACCAAAGAGCCGCGGAAGAAAATGGAAGACGACCATTCAGATGGATGGAACAATGGCCAGAATGGCAAAGGCTCAATGATCAAAGACCATCTCAAGCTACCTGTGAGTCTTGTGATCGTTAGGCTAGGTTCACACAGTGTATTTGCAGGGCATAATTACGCCTCGCAATTACGCCGTGTGGCCGGGGGCGGGGCGGGTGCGAGGGGCCGGCACCTCGCCGGCCCATAGACTTGTGTTACCAGCGGCGCGTACGCGCCGCTAGTAATTCACATGTCACTTTCTCCCCGCCCGGTGGATTCGCCGAGCAGGGAGAGGAGACGTAATGCATAGTTCTCTATGAGAAATGTGGATTACCGTAATGACTGGGACGTTTACAGCCCGTAATTTGCGCACTCCGGCACGTAATTACGGACTGAAATACGTCCAGTATTAAGCCGTGTGAACATGGCCTTAGAAGACTCCTGTGTGAAGCTCATCTATAGCCAGAAGTCCCCGCAAAGTCCCACTGTTAGGCCCCATTCACGCGGCTTATTTGGGCGCGGATTGGAGCCGTACTGTGCGCCGGATTTGCGCTGCAGTACGGCTCCAATCCGTCCCTGTCATTACGGTAATCCACAGTTCTCATAGAGAACAGTGGATTCTGTCGCTCCTTCCCGCTCGGCGAATCTGCCGCGGGGGGAGAAAGTGACATGCACATTAATAATGCATTGTCTATGGGGCCGGCGAGCAGCGCCCCCACCCTGCCCCCGCCCCTTATTCAAGCCGTAACTGCGGGCGAAATCCGTCCTGCAATTACGGCTTGAATAAGCCGTGTGAACCTTGCCTTACAGAAAAGACATGTGCGGAAGTGGAGACAATTTACCAAAGAACAACCAGCCAAAAGAGGAACGGAGAAACATTGTGTTGAATGATGAAAGGAAAATGGTTCTTTTTGGATCCAACGGCCGCAGACAGTTCATCAGACGACCCCCAAACTCTGAATTCAGGCCACAGTACACCCTGAAGACAGTGAAGCACGGTGGTGCAAGCATCATGGTATGGGCATGTTACTCTTACTATGGTTCCGGCCTATTTACCGAAAACCAGAGATCATGGACCAGTTTGCATCTATCAAAATACTTGAAGAGGTCACGTTGCCTTATGCTGAGGAGGAAATGCCCTGGAAATGGGGGTTTCAACAAGACAATGACCCTAAACCAGTAAATGAGAAAAATATTAGTTCCAGTCCAACAAAATGAGATTCTGGAGAGGCCGCCCAATCCCTGGACCTTAATCTAATAGAAGTCTTGTGGGGCGACATCAAAAATGCTGTTTCTGAGGCAAAGCCAGCAAATGCAAATACATTGTGGTATATAGTCAAAGCGTCCTGGGCTGGAAGAACAGGTGACAAGTGCCAGACGTTGGTTGACTCCATGCAACATAGATGTGAAGCAGTTCTAAAAGACTGTGGTTATACAACTAAATATTACTACAACTAATACAGGAATGCTAAATCCTAAAAAAAGATGAGGACATCTCTTGAGTTTGTAAAAACAAATGCAGACGCTGCTGTTTTTTGGAGCAGCCCAATGTTCATTTTTGTTATTTTCTGTAAAGTAGTTAATTCTATACATTTCTCATCAGGTTTTGATTTAGAAAACAGTCTGCAATGTTCCCAATGCACGGAAATAATAACAATTATAAAAATTTTGTGCTTAGCTCATGTTTTTTAACACACTGCTATTATTTTGAACACAATTGTATGTGAATAGATATATTAATAGATTTAATTGCATCCACTAAACAGCCCCGTGAACTACACATCAGGGGTTCCAAATAATGTGATCCCCTTCACTCCAGAATCCTTAAATACAGGACTCACCCATCCTATTCTCTAGTAGTTTACCGAGTTGTTTCTTGGGTGCCACTAGTGGAGATGATTTCTGTGGCCCACCAGTGGAGTTAATTCTTGGGCCCCACCAGTAAAGTTGATTCTTGGGCCCACCAGTGGAGTTAATTCTTGGCGTCCACCAGTGGAGTTAATTCTTGGCGACCACCAGTGGAGTTGATTCTTGGGTCCCACCAGTGGAGTTGATTCTTGGGTCCCACCAGTGGAGTTGTTTCTTGGGGCCCACCAGTGTAGTTGAGTATTTGAGTCCATCAGTGTAGCTGTTTCTTGGGGCCCACCAGTGTAGTTGATTATTGGGGCCCACCAGTGAAGTTGATTCTTGGGGCCCACCAGTGGAGTTGATTCTTGGGGCCCACCAGTTTAGTTAATTCTTGGGGCCCGCCAGTGGAGTTGTTTATTGGGTCTCACCAGTGTAGTTGTTTCTTGGGACCCACCAGTGACATTGTTTCTTGAGGACCACCAGTGTAGTTGATTCTTGGGGCCCACCAGTGGAGTTGTTTATTGGAGCCCACTAGTGGAGTTGAATTTTGGGACCACCAGTGGAGTTGAATCTTGGGGCCCACCAGTGGAGATGATTCTGGGGCCAACCAGTGGAGTTGATTCTGGGGCCAACCAGTGGAGTTGTTTCTTGGTTCCCACCTGCGGAGTTGATTATTGGGGCCCATTCTACAGCCTCTGTACATGACTACTACATACTTCAGATGACTCTTGCTTTCGGCCTCTCTTTCTCTGCCTTTCTCCTGCAAACAAGCTTGAGGCCTGCCAGATCCAGTGGACCACCCGGGGCTTCCCATGCTCCCCTGTGGGCCTTTCCAAGCCTAAATGTAGTGGACTTGTTTTACACATATTTTTTCCTGCAGACGGCTGATGGCGTTACATGAGAATGAAACAACAAAGCAATGGACCAGGCAGGATATCTGCATGGGTGACACAACCGTCTGCGCATTCCCAAAGCTGATCAACTCTTACAGCAAATACATTATTTCATTTGCAGAGGATGAAGCAGGTAAATCCATACAGGATTGGTTTTAAATTAAATGGACAATAGACAAATACTGCCATACAAGGTCATATAACACTGCACCTGGTGCCCAATTATTACTAGCATACAATGTGATATAATGCTGCCACCTGGTGCCCAATTAATACTGCCATACAATGCCATATAATGTTTCCACCTGGTGCCCAATTAATACTGACACACAATGTCATATAAGACTGTCACCTGGTGCCAAATTAATACTGGCATATAATGTCATATAATACTGCCACCCGGTGCCCAATTATTAGTGGTATACTATGTCATATAATACTGCCACCCGGTGCCCAATTATTAGTGGCATACAGTGTCATATAATGCTGCCACCTGGTGCCCAATTAATACTGGCATATAATGTCATATAATACTGCCACCCGGTGCCCAATTATTAGTGGCATACAATGTCATATAATGCTGCCACCTGGTGCCCAATTATTACTGGCATACAATGTCACATAATGCTGCCACCTGGTGCCCAATTAATACTTCCAGGCAAAGACATCTAATGATGCCACCTGGTGCCCAATTAATACTGACACACAATGTCATATAAGACTGTCACCTCGGTGCCAAATTAATACTGGCATATAATGTCATATAATACTGCCACCCGGTGCCCAATTATTAGTGGTATACTATGTCATATAATACTGCCACCCGGTGCCCAATTATTAGTGGCATACAGTGTCATATAATGCTTCCACCTGGTGCCCAATTAATACTGGCACACAATGTCATATAATACTGTCACCTGGTGCCAAATTAATACTGGCATATAATGTCATAGAACACTGTACTTGGTGCCCAATTATTACTGGCATACAATTTCATATAATGCTGCCACCTGGTGCCCAATTAATACTGCCATACAATGTCATATAATGCTTCCACCTGGTGCCCAATTAATACTGGCACACAATGTCATATAATACTGTCACCTGGGGCCAAATTAATACTGCCATATAATGTTATATAATACTGCCACCCGGTGCCCAATTATTAGTGGTATACAATGTAATATAATGCTGCCACCTGGTGCCCAATTAATACGTGCATATGTCATATAATACTGCCACCCAGTGCCCAATTATTACTGGCATACAATGTCATATAATGCTGCCACCTGGTGCCCAATTATTACTGGTATACAATGTCATGTATCATGCTGCCACCTGGTGCCCGATTATTACTGGTATAGAATGTCATATATAATGCTGCCACCTGGTGCCCAATTAATCCCGGCATATAATGTCATATAATGCTACCACCTGTTGCCCAATTAATACTGGCATACAATGTCACATAATGCTGCTACCTGATGCCCAATTATTAGGGTATGTTCACACGGCTTATTTTGGAGTGTATTTCGAGGCGTATTGCGCTTAATACGTAGGGAAATGCTCCCCATAATTACAGTAATCCATAGTTCTCATAGAGAACTATGGATTATGCCTCGTCCCCCCGTGCGTAGAATACGATCGTATTGTAGGTGCGGGGAGATAAGTGACATTCGCGGCCAAAGACATGGCCGGGACGATGGGTAGGCAGAGACAGGGGACTGAGTGAGGCGTATACTTCTGCCTATACATAGGGGGGCGCAAGTTTGGACCAGGCTCAGGAGCTGAGCCTGCTTTATTCACGCCGGCTGCTTTTTAGTTACAGTCAGCACCTGCCTTTATCCAATCCCGGCCGTTTAATTACTTAGATGCTGTGGTTAACATGTATTTTATTGATATTTTAAAAGTAGCAGCTATTTGTGGTGTAAAGAAAATGATACCTGCTTTTGCAAATTTTTGCAAATTATTAAAACTGAAAAGTGCAGCGTGCATATGTATTCAGCCCCAAAGTCAATACTTTGTAAGGGTGCGTTCACGCGGAGCGTTTTGGGTGCATTTTTGACGCGTTTTTTGTGCAGAATGGCAGAGCAGTTAATGCTGTACATTTCTGCACAAAAAACACATAAAAAAAGCTCCATGTGAAAGTGCCCTAAGGCCTCGTTCACACGACTTATTCTGGGACGGATGCGCGCCGTATTTGCGCTGCAGTATGGCTGGAATCCGTCCCAGTCATTACGGTAATCCACAGTTCTCATATGGATTCCGTCTCTCCTACCCGCTTGGCGAATCCGCCGCGGGGGGAGAAAGTGACATGGACATTATTTACGGCGTGTACGCGCCGTAGATAATGCATTGTCTATGGGGCCGGGGAGGTGCCGGCCCCCCCCCGCTGCACGGCTGCCGGCGTAATTGCGGGGCGAAATCCGTCCCCGCAATTACGTCGGCAATAAGCCGTGTGAACATTGCCTAAGACCTTCTTTATCTGCAATGACAGTTGCAGTCTGCTGGGGAGGTCCCTTGCCCATCTAGAGGCTGGAATTTTTGCCCATTCCTCTTTTCAGAATCGCTCAAGCTCAGTCAGATTGGTTGGTGAACGTTTGTGCAATTTCCAAGTTCTTTCTCATTGGGATTTAGGTCTGGATGTGACTCGGCCATTGTAACCCATGAATCTGCCCGTGATGTAAACCCTTCCATTGTTTTTCCTGCAGGAAGGTGAACCCCAGCCCCAGTCTCAAATCTCCTGCAGCCTCTAACAGGTTTTCCTCCAGGATTGTCCTGTATTTAGCTCCATCCATCTTCCCATCAACTCTGAGCAGTTTCCCAGTTCCTGCAGAAGCAAAGCTTCCCCCAGCAGGATGCTGCCCCCACCAGGCTTCACAGTGGGGATGGTGTCTTCAGGGGAATGTGCAGAATTTGCAAAGATTTGGAACCGCATGTATGATTTTCTTTACAGCTCATTAATACCTGCCACTTTGTGTTACTCTAACACGGGTGTCAAACTGCGGCACTCCAGCTGTTGGGAAACTACAACTCCCATCATGCATTTGTATAATCTATAACAGTGGGCATGATGGGAGTTGTAGTTTCCCATCAGCTGGAGGGCCGCCAGTTTGACACCCCTGCGAGCATAAAATATAAATAAAATACATTTAAGTTTGTAGCTGTAATGTTTAAAAATGCAGAACAGTTCAAGGGGTAGGAAGACTTCTGCAGCCCTCTGTGGACAACCTTAAAAAACATCTTAGTCTTTTCTGGCTATGTTTTGCCCTTTGAGGGCAACCATACTACTGATGTTGTCCTTGGTAAAAATGAGTTTAACATTCCTGACCTAAAACATCACATTTTAAAACAAAAATATATATTTTTTTACATTTTCTCTCATTTTAACAGGGGAACTGTATTTTCTTTCGACGTCGGAACCAACATCGTTATCCCCATACGGAACAATATATCGACTTGTAGATCCATCTAGGTTAGTATGTACCTTGTGTGTGGGTGGGCCAAGAATTTTTTTTTCAATATATTTTACAACACTCCCATTGCTAACAGGCCCCAGTGCAGGTGGCATCTCCTGCTTCCAATTCTCTTCTCTTTCACAATTTCCTTTCAAAAGTCTGTGGCAATTTTTTTCGCATGATTTTAAAAAATTTTTAAAAATTGTTTTTTTTCCTAAATTAAAGACAACCCTTTTAAATCTTCCCCCATACTGAAGAAAAAGTCCCCCCATGGAAAAAAAAAAAAAAATGGAGCTTTTTTTTAAAAATTTGGAGCAATTACCCCCGTAAAAATTTAAAATTTTTCTTGAAAGGGCCTTTTTTCCTTCAAAACCCTTGGAAAATAAAGGAAAACAAAACATTTTTAATAACTCTAAAAAAGGGGTTTTTTTTGGCAAAGGGATTTGGGAAGCTATTTTGAAGTGTAAATTTTTTAAATAAAAACTGCCGTTAAAACCTTTTGGCTTAAAGTTACTCGGTTAAAAATTACTATTTTATTTTATTACCCCGTATAATTTTTCGCGGAATTTTAGTATTTAAAAGTAATAAGTTCTATGAAACTATGGTTACTTTTTCCCTTGTTGGAATTTTGGGCCCCAGGGGGAAAAATGAAATCCCCCAAAAAGGGGAAAAAAGCCTAATTTAGTTGAAATAAGCCTTGAAATCCTTTTCAATTTCTTAATAGTGTTTGAAAGGAAATAATAATTTTTTTCAAGAGCATGGGTAAAACTGAGCCTGAAAGGTTCTTGGCCTAATTTTTTTATGGGCTTAATTTTTTCAAACTTGAGGTTTTTAGGGGCCAATTTTTCTTATCAGATTCAAGTTGGGTTGTTCTAAGCCTGATTTGGTTGCTATGTGCTCTGATTGATTGCTATGGCTCTGATTGTTTTTTAAATCTGTTGTAGCTATGGGCTCTGGTTTGGTTCTATGGGGTCTGTGCTATGACTCTGGTTGCATGGCTCTTTTTTTCTTGGGGTCTTTTTGCTATTGGGGGTTGGATTGGCTGCTATTGGCTCTGATTGGTTGCTATGGGCCTGATTGGGTCTTGGGGTCAAAAGACTCTGATTGGGTTTCTATGAGCTTGATTTTATTTCTTTGGGGCTCTGATTGATTGCTTTAAAGCTCTGAATGGTTCTATGGGGTCTGAAATTGCTATGTCCTAGATTTATTGCAGAGCGCTGATGGTTGCATGGGCTCTGTTGGAACTATGGGGTCTGATTGGTTTTCTATGGCTCGGGGGTTGCTAAGGGGGTCTGGGTTTCTAGAGCTCTGGTTGCTATGGGCCCCGATTGTTTTCTATACTCTGTTGGGGAGCTATGGGCTCTTGGTTGGTTTCTATGGGCCTGGTTGCATGGGGTCTGATTGGTGCCTGGGGTTCGTTGGGTTTCTATGAGCCTGATGGGTGCTATGGGTTGGTTGGGTTGCTATCCTGATTGGTTGCTATGGGCTCGTTGGTTTCTATGGCGTGGTTCTATGAGCTCTGATTGGGAGCTATGGCTCTGGTTGGTTTCTATGGCTTGGTTCTATGGGCTCGATTGGGGCATAGCCTGATTGGTTGCTATTTTAACAAAGACAGTCTTAGGCTATGTTCACACGATGTATAGTACAGTACGCGCCGCAATACATCGTGTGCCTCGGGAGCTCGCGCTAATATGCCGGCCCCACAGACATGCATTACTAGCGGCGCGAAAGCGCGGCGAATAATTGGCATGTCACTTATCTCCCCGCGCGTACAATACGATCATATTGTACGAGCGGGGGGGACGAGGCATAATCCATAGTTCTCTATTAGAACTGTGGATTACCGTAATTTCGGCGCGTATCTCGCCTGTATTAGAGCGCAAATACGCAGCGAAATGCGCGGCAAAATTATATTGTCTGAACTTAACCTTACTGCTAGACAGATTTCTTAAATGAGGCCCGTGATATACAGTCACAATATTTTTTATGTGCAGCAAAGAAATTTATACTTTATTTTTCAGGCTGTAACATTTTATGTGCATTTTTGGATCTGTTTTATGGCTACAAGAGCCCAATAATTCTACTGAAACGTACTTCTACCACATTAGGGGCTGGGCTCTATTCGCACTGATTATAAGGATTATATGCAGCCAGGTGGGAGGACTGCACAGCTAAGATCAGGCAGATACTTTTCCAAATGCACGATCCAAGGGAAAAAAAAACAGAATTACCCCTTATTGTTCAATTTGCAAAGACACTGGTGTTCACTGTTGTGACTGCAATAAGTAAATTCTCATGGGCATACACATTTTGATCAAACTGTGCACCAACAGCCTTTATTTTGCGCCTATATAAAGCATCTTAAATCATCTACTAGTCCAGTGTGTGGATTTAGTGCTGGCTATGTGCTGCTGTAGTTCATTTGTGAACGGGGCTGCGCTAGTTTTCTGCCACTCTTCTGCCCTGTTCTATAGATGTATCACCAGTCAGACGCCCAAATCTGGTGCACGCTGCGACAGACCCAACACTCTTGTATGTGCCAATTCTACGGCGGGGTGTTGTGCCAGATTCGTATAATGCGCCATCTTTACGAATATGTCACAAAATGTGGCGCAAAAGAGTCTAATCCACACCAGTTTCATAGTGGCGAAGCCAAGACAAATTTTGTCGCATTCTCACTCTATGCGCCACCTTTTGGTGACTCACAATGCAAACATTTATGAAAGAGCTGTGATACACTTTCATACAGACTGACCAATGCTGCAGTAACCTACTGAGAAGTACGACTGTCGAGGCGGCGTCACCTTTCATACATGTCCCCCTATGAATTTACTTTTTGCACTAACATCTGTACACATTGCAAATGTCTCTGGGGGCCAAACCTTTTTTTTTTTTATGTCTTCTTAAAGTGTGTCAGGACAGGTAAAATGTCACAGAGCATTGTCAGGACAGGATACAACTGTAGCAAACTCTCAGCGGTGAGAATCATTAGGGTATGTTCACACGGCGTACAGTACTCGCTGCGATACGCTTGGTGTTTTGGGAGTCGTGCTGAGCAGCGCGTATTCCCAAAGCACAGAGGTGGGGGCGGTTTGCCCGCCGGCCCCATTGACGTGCATTAGTAATAATTGACGTCACTTATCTCCCCGCGCGTTCAATACTATCGTATAGTACGAGCGGCGGGACGACGCGTAATCCATAGTTCTCTATGAGAGCTATGGATTACCGTAATTGCAGCACGCATTTTGGTGCATATAACACGCAATACGCGGCGAAATGAGCGCCAACGCCAAAATGAACATACTCTTAGGGGCGACATGTGTGCACAGGGCTGCACCAGTATTCTGGTGTCCTTTCAGTCCAGGAACTGGCACAGCCCTGTTCTCTAGATATATGAGCAGGCGCACTCCAAAAGTAGGCGCATTATCGGGCGCCCGCGGCACTTTGTAATGCGCTCAAGATGTGGGGGCGCGCACGACAACCGTATGATTCTACACATTTATGACAGGAGGACGGCAGACCGGGGCGCATGACTGCTGGATCAGGGAGAACAAGCTACAGGTGGTTTACCTGAGCCTGAGTTGTCGTAGTGTAACTAGAAAGCACCGAGTCTATGACCCGCAGTAGAACAGGTTCATACCTTCTGGTCAGAGGCATAACTTGAGGCTCCTGGGCCTCAGTGCAAAAAGTTAAATTGGGACCCCCCAGCTGTTATGTGTTATTTGTTATACTGGTGTCCTCCTATATGGCAGCAGGACTTTTTGGCCCACTTAGGCTCCAGGGCATGGTAGCGACTGCTACCTCTGCACCCCCTATAGCTACGCCCCTGAGGCTGGTGCATTCTAAATTGAGTACTGGTCTCTCTGTGCCTAGATCATTCATGTCGATGTATGTTCAAGATTGTTCGCTTCCTGGTGTACATCTCCCTCTTCCCACTCACTGACAGCAAGCAGAGATGTTCAAAATGGTGAGAAATTAAAACATAGAGAATGCCATAAAGTAGCAGAAGTTTTAATCACCTTACCTTAGATATCCTATAACATGAGAACGGCCTAAAAGCTGAGTCTACATTGAGTTTATAAGCCCTAAATCAGAAAGCAGATCGTTGTATCGGTGCCCTGGACGCTTTATAGAATGTCACACTGCGGTCCGGTCTCCTGCCAGCTCATAAAAATGGTGGAATGATTGATTTTTAAGACACTGGAAGGTTTATGCAATGTATTGGATTATTTCTTACTTGGCTTCTTGCAACCGTTTCTGATCCTGAGGATTTTTGTAAATGTGAATAGAGAACAGGGTCACACAGGGCCGGGACAAGGCATTTTGGTGCCATAGGCAAGTAGAGCCAATGGCGCTCCCTCCTCCATTAGAGAAAAATTAAATCCCTGTCCCCAGCCTGACACACACTGCCTGCGCCCTCCCCAGCTGCTTGAAATGGGGAAAAACATTTGCATTTGCACCATAACATGAGCGCCGTTATTAAGGTCTATTGGGATGTATTTATATCAAATAATATATATACAAAAATACATATAAAGAGCTATAAAGAGAAATTTCTATGGATAACGCCTGTAATTAATTGTCATACAGTTGCCACATTTTACTGCTATCCCCATACTGTTACTGAACAACCAATATTATCAATGACCAAATAAAACTGCCACCCCATGAGCACATATCACCACATTGTGACTGAAAAATACCGCAAAATCATGACCACATATCACCAACATATAGTGACTGAATAATACTACAACACCATGACCACATAACACCACCACCATATAAAGACTGAAAAATACCACCACACTATGACTACATATCACCACCACAGAGTGACTATATGATTCCTTGTTATACACTTCTTAACAAGCACCCCGAAAAGAGTGCTCCCGCTTCTCCGACACGGTCTTTGTTAATCCCTTTGGGCTAGTTTGAGGGACACTATTCACTTATATCTCTGGTGACCACCACATTAGCCCAAAGGGAATAACAGGAGCAGTGCCGGAGAAGTGGGGGCGCCCTTTTCAGGGCAACTATCCCCGCTTGTTAGGAAGGGTATAACAGGAAATCATATAGTGGGCTTGGTGAGACCTCCCTATTGTTGTGCCAATGGATATAATACTGCAAGGAAAGATCTTGACTATCAATTCTATGTTGTAAAAGGAATATATGAGTAGTACCAAATTTGTGACAAATTCCATCAATTTTGTAATTGATCTGACCCTGTATGTATATTTGTATATAAAAATCTTTTGGATAAGTTTCCGAAATATAGACATTGATGTATATAGGTGGTGATTATTTTTGAATACATGTTCTTATTATCTATGTTTTAGTTTTGTGAAATTTATGAAAAAATGTTTAGTTGACCAAACAATATCATCAAGATTTCAGGGGCATAGTGATGGAGAGCAAATAAAGCAAAATTTTTTTCATTGCGTAACGCTATTTTTTTTGCAATATGGATGGGGGGGATGGGGTAATAAATAAGTGTGTGGACTGGGTGGGTTTGATGGAGTTTTCTGCCACCACTGCTTCTGCTTCCTATACAGCAGGTTCTGAGCTTGAAACCCAGTACCGAAAAGTTATGCATGGCTGAAACATTAGATGCATGTCCTGAGCATTGTCCATCTTTAGAGTCTTGTAGTTTCTCCTACTATAGTGTTTAACAGAAACTGAACGTGACATGGAAATGAGGCACAGAGAGTTGCAGTGAACCTCCAGGGGGCCCTGGCATTTGTCCGACTTTGCCTCCGGGGTCCAATGATTAGAGGATACAGTGTAGTTTAGTTACTTCACCTGCTATAGTAATTTCATGTTACTCTATAAGATGGGTTCTTCATGTTCTATAGAAATGCAGATGGTTTCAAATAATTTCCCTATGTTGAGAAATACATGCAGATGTTTTCAGCCATGATTGGTCCTTACATCTGTTGTGAGCCGCCTCCCCAGAAGATGATGGCCAGAACATTAGAAACAGGTCTGGTTGGTTTACCTGTTTTAAATTTACAGTGGAAATGTTTTCTCAGTACCAATGAGGACTTGATTTTTTTTTTTAGGAGAGCGCCTCCTGGAAAATGTACATACAAACCTATGCCAGTGAGGACAAGAAGTAAAGTCATCCCATTCGTCCCACGTGAAAGTAAGTAAAGCAGAATAAGCATTTGGTCACTCGATTGTACAGGCACAAGCATTGTTGCACTGGGGTGCCTGGAGCCCACCAATTGAGATGATTCTTGAGGCCCACCAGTGGAGTTGATTCTTGGTACCACCAATGGAGTTGATTCTTGGTACCACCAGTGTAGTTGATTTCTGGGGCCCACCAGTGTAGTTGATTCCTGGGGCCCACCAAGGAAGTTAATTCTTGGGGCTCATCAGTGAAGTTGATTCTTGGGGCCCACCAGTGAAGTTGATTCTTTGGACCCACCAGTGAAGTTGATTCTTAGAGCCCACCAGTGAAGTTGATTCTTGAGGACCACCAGTGAAGTGTATATTTGGGGCCAATCAGTGGAGTTGAATATTGGGGCCCACCAGTGGAGTTGATTCTTGGTAGCACCAGTGGAATTGATTCCTGGGGCCCACCAGTTGAGTTGATTCCTGGGGCCCATCAGGGAAGTTTATTCTTGGGGCCCACCAGGGAAGTTAATTTCTGTGGTCACCAGTGGAGTTGATTTTTGGTGCTGACTAGTTTAGTTGATTCCTGGGGTCCACCAGTGGAGTTGATTCTTGGTACCACCAGTGGAGTTGATTTCTGGGGATCACCAGTTTAGTTGATTCCTGTGGCCCAGTAGGGAAGTTCATTCTTGGGGACCACCAGTGAAGTTGGTTTCTGGGGTCACCAATAGAGTTGATTCCTGCGGCCCTCCTATACAGCTCCTGTACATGACTGTACATGAATCTCGCACTCTGTCTTTCTCCCTGAAAAGCAGCCCCAGGTCTGTCATGCCTAAGGGCTCCACTGGGGAATTCCTCTGTTTCCCTGTGGGCCAGTATGAGCCTCGGCCCAAAGCCGAAAGTGAGATATTGGTGACAACATATCCCCTGCTTGTCTTGCCATGGAGACCTGATGACCAAATGCATCAATATCTACATCCTGCCTGGCATTAGTAGTGTCATTTTGTCTTTATGAGGCCAGCCATGTATGTTGTGATTTGGTCCCTTACTGGAACTTTATGTTAACACTAAACCTTACAGAAATAAGAAAAATAAGACATGTTGTCATGAGATTATGTCAGTAGTAGGCTTTGGGCCTATAGCTTTAGGAAGGCCAAATACATTAATTCTATGTTGACCTTGTAACAGCATAGAAGTGATTAGTTAATAAACCGTTTCACACTTTTAATCTATAGGGTTACAAGGGCCATGAAATGATGTGTTGTGGGGAATTGGGAAAAGTCATATTGGCCAATGAAAAGTTAGGATTATCGCAAAACTTCACAACTAAACATAGAAGACTAAATCAAGTAATAACAAACCAATATCAGTCAATAAGGTTAATCTGACCGTTTATAATTTTTTTAGGGACCGTTCTTGAAATCCTCAGTGAAGAAGCTAAACCTCTAATAAAAAAACCTATGAAAGTAATGCCAAAACCACAAAAAACAACCACCAAAGCTCCTGCTAAGGTTACTACCACACAAAAACCCATTACAACTCAACTTTCCCCTACCGAGGTAACAACGAAGCCTACAGAGATGAATGTCAATTTGACGGAACCGACGGAAACAAAGATGTCGCCATTGGCTAAGGTTACTACCACACAAAAGCCTATTACTACTCAACTTTCACCTACCGAGGTAACAAAGAAGCCTACAGAGATGACTATCAATTTGATGGAACCGACGGAAACAAAGATGTCACCTATGGCTATTAATCAAACACCATCTACCAATGGTCGATTTAAGAAACCTACAAAAGCTCCCAAAGCTAAAAATGAAAAAACTAGTAAAATGGCAAAAAAGACTTTACCTTCCCCAAGAGCAAAGAAGCCTTCTAAGGATGTGCTCAATAAACCATCTTCAACCAGTAAACCAATGAGGCTACCTAAGGACATGTTGACTAAACCTCCAACTGTTGAGAACACAGGGTCTACTGTAGCCACCATTAAGCAGCCATTAGTTACCAAGACTAATGTATCATCTTCTAAGTCAAACTTCAAAAAACTATCACCCAACAAACCCTCAAAGAAAATCAAGCCAACTAAAATTCCAAAGAGTAAACTAAAAGATAACTCGAAACAACATGTGTCTAAGCCAAATAAAGCTAAAGTTGACAAGAAAGGAAAAGGTAAAATCATCTTGCAGGACAAAACCAAAACACCAAACCAAAAGAAAACAAAAACATCAACTACAGCTGTTGTCCCATCCTCAGAAGAAAGCAACTTAGCATTTTCCTTGAGAAAGAAAGCAAACAAGAGAAACACAAACAAAAAAAATGAAGTGACAAAGCCAACTCCAACCTGGTCAACGATAACACCAGCTGAGCACCTGTTCACAGAACCTCCACCTACAGAGGAGCCAGAGTCAAGCAAAACTTAATAACAGAACATACCATGTTGCCTGGTGTAAAAAATCTCCAAGAAAGTCAAGAATGAAAAAATCCCAAAAATAAAATCTAAAAACTGTGTCACAGAGAAAAAACCTCAAGGTTTAGCAAACAACAAAGAAACAAATGGAAAAAAATATAGCATTAAACCCCCCCCCCAAAAAAAACAAAAAAAAAACAAGGTCAACTCCTTGACCAAGTGAGACATCCGCAATAAAAAACAATTTGGACATTTAAAAAACAAGAAAAACAAAAGACAAAGAAATTGATGGAAGAACAGAGAGTAACAGAAATGCCTTATAAACAACCGTACCATTCTCATCAAGACTAATAAAGAATGCAGGATTAACGGATATCGCCACCAAATACAATTTTTCTTCTGCTGTTTCATAATCTTGGATTTCAAAAGAATTTATTTTGGGAAGTGTTGTGAACTTCTATAAAAAAAAAAGAAAAAAGAAAAAATATAAAAAAAAATAATTTAAAACAAACTGTAATATCATGATGCTAGCGATTCTAGACAGATATAATAATCATGCCATCGGATATTACAATCCATACTTCAAATTATAGTGCTTATTGTAAATAAGAAGCAGTATTATATCACCTTTATTTCTGCACATAGAAGCTGTATTGTAGTAGTTATGTTCTTGTACATAGGGGACAGTATTATAGTAGTTATATTCTTGTACATAGGAGCAGTATTATAGTAGTTATATGCTTGTACATAAGGACAGTATTATAGTAGTTATATTCTTGTACATAGGAGGCAGTATTATAGTAGTTATATTCTTTCACATAGGAGGCAGATTTATATTAGTTATATTTTGTACATAGGGGGGCATTTATTATAGTATTTTATATTTTTTGTACATAGGGGGGAAAGTATTATAGTTTTTTTATTCTTGTACATAGGGGGCAGTATATAGTAGTTATAATTCTTGTACATAGGGGGCATATTATAGTAGTTATATTCTTGTACATAGGAGCAGTATTATAGAAAGTTATTATTTTTGTACAATAGGGGGACAGTATTATAGTATTTTATATTTCTTGTACATAGGGGGCAGTTTTTATAGTAGCTATATTCTTGTACATTGGAGCCAGTATTATAGTAGGTATATTCTTGTACATAGGGGGCAGTATTATAATAGTTATATTCTTGTACATAGGGGCTGTATTATAGTAGTTATATTCTTGTACAAAGGAGCAGTATTATAGTAGTTATATTTTTGTACATAGGGGACAGTATTATAGTAGTTATATTCTTGTACATAGGAGCAGTATTATAATAGTTATATTCTTGTACATATGGGGCAGAAATTATAGTAGTTATATTCTTGTACAAAGGAGCAGTATTATATTCTTGTACATAGGAGCAGTATTATAATAGTTTTTATTCTTGTACATATGGGGCAGTATTATAGCAGTTATATTCTTGTACATAGGAGCAGTATTATAGTAGTTATATTTTTGTACATAGGGGACAGTATTATATTAGCTATATTCTTGTACATAGGAGCAGTATTATAGTAGTTATATTCTTGTACATAGGGGGCAGTATTATAGTATCATATTCTTCTACATAGGGAACAGTATTATAGTAGTTATATTCTTGTAATAGGGCAGTATTATAGTAGTTTTATTCTTGTACATAGGAGGCAGTATTATAGAAAGTTTATATTCTTGTACATAGGGAGCAGTATTAAAAATAGTTATATTCTTTGTACATAGGAGCAGTATTATAGTAGTTATATTCTTGTACATAGGAGCAGTATTATCGTAGTTATATTCTTGTACATAGGAGCAGTATTATCGTAGTTATATTCTTGTACATAGGAGCAGTATTATAGTAGTTATATTCTTGTACATAGGGACAGTATTATAGTAGTTATATTCTTCTACATAGGGAACAGTATTTTTGTAGTTATATTCTTGTACATAGGGAGCAGTATTATAGTAGTTATATTCTTGTACATAGGGGGCAGTATTATAGTAGTTAGATTTCTGTACATACTGTAATACTATCTACATCTGACAAAATTCCTGTTATAATTTTTTCATGAGTAGAAATTCATTACTGGAGTAACTATCTTTATTCCTGCCTGAAGGCCATGACATTAATTTGTGATATTTGTGTAGAATGTACTGATCTGTATATACTAGTCTGTTTGTATAGATAGATCATTGCCTGTCTGGATCATAATAAATAAAAAATAATAATAAGGATAATAAATGTGTAATTTATAACAGCGATTTGGAATTTGCCTCATTGTATATGGTCTACCTCAGCTGGCCTTCTGTGACATAGAAATGATAACCCAACAATGATCAATGATTCCCAATCTCTGCTTTTCCAACTAATGTGATACTTTTTGTCCCAGCATGATCTGACAGCACATATACCAGCCACAAAAGTGTGTGTGATACCCACTCATAGGTATCAGTTACAGGAGTGGAACCCATAGAAGTGTCCCGGCTGAGCAATTCCTTAAAGGGTTTGCCTCACTACAGGGATTGCTGCTTTTTATGTTAAAGATCTTGCAAAAACAGTCACTTTGCAATATGTGTCCATTAACAGTGTCCTACTTATTCCTAGATAGCCCCTCTTGTATTGGCTGCATCAGCTCCTCAGGTCGCTATAGCTACAGACCTGGTGTTCTCAGCAGCTCATCACTGCAGGCCAGTAGTAACCAGTAAAACCAGTAAACACTGAATTTAAAAAATGAAACCGAGAAGACAGGACTGAAGTAAAATGAATCAATGTAGTGAGACAACCCCTTTAAAAGAAGGGATGGTGGGGGCACATCATAGCATACATGACTAGGATAACTGAACACCATATTGACTAATGCCCGAAAAAAGGAAGACTTTTTAAACGAGCAGGCAAATATCCCAGGTACACCCTATCCTCTTAAAAATATACTCACCTCTACTCATTCCTGCTGTCCTCTGCACTCCTTGGTGTCACTGCAGATGACACTATGACATACCTATCAACATTTAGAGATTGCTAAGAGGCACACACCAGGCCACATTTCTAACCACATTCAAGTATATGACATCACACCGGGCTGAAACTCTAACCATGCCCACACATATAACATCATAAAATGGCATACCTCGAGCCATGCCCAAGCATTTGACATCACAACAGGCCAAAACTCTAGCCATGCCCAAGCATATGACATCGCACACCGGGCCAAAACTCTAGCCATGCCCACGCATATGACATCACACCGGGCCAAAACTCTAGTCATGCCCAAGCATATGACATCACACACCGGGTCAAAACTCTAGCCATGCCCACGCATATGACATCACACCGGGCCAAAACTCTAGTCATGCCCAAGCATATGACATCACACCAGGCAATGCCTCTAGCCATGCCCAGGCACATGACATCACACCAGGCAATGCCTCTAGCCATGCCCAAGCATATGATATCACACCAGGCAATGCCTCTAGCCATGCCCAGGCATATGACATCACACACCGGGCCAAAACTCTAGCCATGCCCACGCATATGACATCCCCCCCGGCATGCCACAAGCCAAGCCCAGGCACATGACATCACACCGGGCAATGCCTCGAGCCATGCCCAAGAAATATGATATCACACCAGGCAATGCCTCTAGCCATGCCCAGGCATATGACATCACACCAGGCAATGCCTCTAGCCATGCCCAAGCATATGACATCACACTGGGCCAAAACTCTAGCCATGCCCACGCATATGACATCACACCAGGCAATGCCTCTAGCCATGCCCAAGCATATGACATCACAAACCGGGCCAAAACTCTAACCATGCTCGGCATATTGCATCACATCAGGACATGACTCTAACCACCCCCAAGCATGGCTAATCATAGCCAGTTTCCTTCAGCAGCCCAGTGTTAACACAACAGCAGCGTTACTAGGGTTTATAAAGTTGTATCTATAAAAAAATAATTTATGCAATACAAATAAATTCATACAAATATCTATAAAACATTTTTTTACGGATGATACTAAATAATGATCATACAGTAGCCACATAATACTGCTATATAGGGAGCAAATATTATCACCATACTGTTATTGCATAAACCAGTACTACTGTAGTACCTGTTCCTCCATAAACCAAGACCAATGTTATCAATGATACTGCTATACAAAGACCAAAAAATACCACCACATCATGACCAAAAAGTGACTGAATAATACCACTACATCATGACCACCAC
Source organism: Phyllomedusa bahiana (assembly GCA_025379985.1). Taxonomy (NCBI): domain Eukaryota; kingdom Metazoa; phylum Chordata; class Amphibia; order Anura; family Hylidae; genus Phyllomedusa; species Phyllomedusa bahiana. The sequence continues at coordinate 29,998 of JAODAL010036017.1, forward strand.
CACAAAGTGACTGAACAATACCACCACATCATGACCACCACCACAAAGTGACTGAACAATACCACCACATCATGACCACCACCACAAAGTGACTGAACAATACCACCACATCATGACGACCACCACAAAGTGACTGAACAATACCACCACATCATGACCACCACCACAAAGTGACTGAACAATACCACCACATCATGACCACCACCACAAAGTGACTGAACAATACCACCCCATCAAGACCAAAAAGAGACTGAATAATACCGTCATACTGTTCATAACATATAAACCATTACACTACTACCAATATTCCAACCATACAGTGACCGTATAAAGGTAGATACCTGTTGTACACAAACGCTTTGCAGACATATAAGTGATTACACTGCAGTTACACCCAGGGACTCACAGGTGAATATTTTTATCATTTATTTTAGAGCTCCATTAGTTCCAGGGCGCTGTATATTTGAGGGGGGAGGGGGTTTACATACATAACATATGTTAAACAAGTACAATGGTGATGATAAATTAATAACAACTGGTACAGAGGGAGAGGGGACCCTGCCCGCAAAGGCTTACAATCTACAAGGAAGGGAGGAAAGAGACCGAAGGTGAGAGGCAGACATGTTTGTGGGGGGTAGTGACAGCGGGGTTATTGTAGGTTATAGGCTCCTGAAGAGATGGGTCTTCAGGTTGCTTTTGAAGCTGGTGAAAGTGGAGGAGAGTCTGACGTGTTGGGGCAGTGAGTTCCAGAGTGTGGGGGAAGCACGGGAGAAGTCTTGGAGACGGTTATGTGAGGAGCTGATAAGAGGAGAGCAGAGAAGAAGGTCCTGTGAGGAGCGGAGATCGCGTGAGGGGAGGTATCTGGAGATTAAGGCAGAGATGTATGGAGGGGATGTTGTCTTTGACTGGAGTCACTTGCTTTCCCTTTTCTTCTCCATCCAGTCCAGACTGCCATGACGACGTCTCAGCCACCAATCGACCCTGTGGAATTTGCAAGACAAATATCTTAGTATGCTCACTTTTCCAGCACCTCTCTACCTGGTACTGGGGTTTGTACAAACTCAAACACAACATAAAAAACCTTTTTTTTTGGTAATGAATCCTCGCTAGCCTTCTTAACATTTGTCAGAAAGACATAATTTTAATTACAAATCCCAACAGGCAATGCGGCAGTTTGTAACTAACCAATATTTACTGCACATAACCATAAATTACTTGCGGTTTAGGAAATTTAATTAGGCATATTGTATGCATCTCCTAATGTCCAGCAAAATTGTTCAACCAAGACTCCACATAGTTGCTTAATGGGGATTTATCGCTTGATCAGTTTGTCTGTTTCATTGTACTTTCAGTTTCTCAGCTCCTCAATTCCAGTGAGGTTTCTTCCCCTCCCAGCTGGGTGTTTCTTAACTGAAGGGGGATGACATCATATCCCCCCCCTTCACTGTTCATGCTCTCTCCTGAGTCAGTGTGTTTGTTTGAGATCAGTGGAAGGGGATAGCACATCCCTGCTCTCCCCCCCTCTGTCTGAGTCCACATGTCACTGTGTTGTTCCTCTCCCTATGCAGTCTTATTTTGTAAGAGCTGTTTGTTTACATACCACAGCCATGCATTCAGTCTAGACAGTCTTCTATGAACTCAGAGCACTGATCTCTTGTCCTCTCACAGCTGGAGCTTTGTTACAGTTGAATCCAGTCTTCTATGAGCTCATCCAAAGCAACACAGATCTGTCTCCTTTCTATGTTTACACGCAGGAGCATTAGGCACCGAGGCACAATTCTGCTGTTTTCTGATTGTAGAAGCAGCTGCAGGGTTACTGTGGAGCTGCTGGCTGTGCAGAGTGAAATGTTGCCGGTCCCTTATTCTGAGTGAGAGAGGCAGGCTTCCATGAATACGACCGGGGGCCAGACAGAATGTAAATTTGTAGAGCCGGGAGCCAATGAAATGAGGTGGAATCCTACGAGCACTGGGGAACAGTGTTTACAGAAAACAAAGATTAGGGAGACAGTGAAAACCTGACAGCTTTGCAAATGCCATCCAATTGCAAAGTTGCTTGTTTTCACTGTCCCCTTATTCTGAAGACCATTTAATGTAATGATAAAACCCCTTTAAGCTTTGCAACGCACCCGTGACATTTCAGGTGTTTCGCAAAGCTTAAAGGAGTGTTATCGTTTGAGCTGTTCGGGCTGTTCAGTTAATTTTCTCAGATTGAGTTTGAAATCCAGAGGCGTGTCTCTCCTGTCAGCAAAGGGGTGTTCTCTCCTCCCAAGAGGCGTGTCTCTCCTCACTGAAGAACTGTGACATCATCATTTTTTATAAAGCAGGGGATGCAGAAGTTGTCTGGATATAACAGCTCTGTAAACCTCCTGCATGCTTATGTCTTATGTCTGCAGCCTTGAGGCTCCAGCAAGCTCAGCAAGCACCCTGTTATATCTATTATAACACAAATTACACTGAAAGCAAGCAGCTTTCACTTCTAGTGGTGTTCACACACATTGTACTGACAACATGCAGAGATCTTTATTCAACTACATGTACAAATGTCAGCTTCATGTAAAGATCTCTGCTTTGCTGTCAGTGACATGTGAGTGAAAATGGGGGAAGGAGCACTCACTTTGAGAGAAGAACCTGCTCACCCGGTCACTCACTGGGCCTGGTAGTGCAGTGGTAGAGTGTTAGCTTTACAAGGAAGGGGTTTGGAGTTCTAGTCCCCCACAGAGTATATTCCCCCCCCCCTAAATTCTACACATAAAGTAGAGAGACCTAAAATATATATGTCAATCTCTATAATGAATTAAACACACACAAAGCTCCCCTATATCATTTCTCATCCCCCAGAATATATGCATTGTACACATATGTTGAAGTGCTTGGTGTGACTACTTTCGAGGATGGGACCACTATATAGGGAGCTTTTGTGTGTATATAAATAAAATTATAGATGTCTACACATATATTTTCATATTTTTTACATATGTGTACAATTTATAAAAGAAAAAAAAAACCCACTGATGGGCTTGAACTCCTAACCTCTGTCTGCAGAGAGGATCACCTAAGCACTGCACTATACAAGCAGTTTATACAGACATAGTTAAATCCTTATGTATACACTACAGATGGATGACGTCAAAGGGGGCGGGGTTGCTTTCCCGATCTGAGGAACAGAATGCCCTCTTTCCAAGTAGCAGCTTAAGGACGGGGACCTGTGAGGGGGTGAAACCAACCTCTTGGCAAAAGCCCTTTCAACAGGCAGTAATTCCCCCAGATCCTTCACCTAGACTGGGAGATGTTATAGAGCCAGCAGACCTTTGGGTTTCACAAACGATTTTAACAGCTCAGAGGGGAGTAAACACAGAGTGTGCAAGCAGCCAATCACAGCACAGGGGGCGTGGCCGGGGTGTTTCCTGTCTAGGGGCGTATCCCAACAGCTGAATGAAATGTAGCCAGCCAATCACAATGTAGGGGGCGTGTCTAGGGAATCGACCAGGGGGCGTTCCGACCAGCAACAGAGCAACAGCAGAAACAAAATACAGATTTACAGAGAAGCTCATATCTGCTAATCCAAGTGACTGAGGTAATGCAACCCAATTACAAAAGTGCTTATTTTTACTGTCCCCATAATCTGAGACATGATCTTTGTAACGATAAAACCCCTTTAAGCTATGTGGAGTCTTGGCTGAACAATTGTGCTGCACATTAGTTAACGCATACAATATACCTACGGAAATTTCCTAAACTGCAAGTAAGTGATGGTTATGTGTAATTAGTATTGGTTAGTTGCAAAGTGTTGCAATGGATGTTGGAACTGAAAAGTAACATAATGTGCTTCTGACAAATGTTAAGTATGCTAGTGAGTATTCATTATCAAGAAACAGTGTCTATGTTGTGTTTGAGTTTACAAATGGAGGGAGAGCTGAGACCCTCGTGTTGCCGTTTCACACATTAACCATTGAAAGAAATATTGAAGTCAAGGTGGAAGAAAATATATATTGACTTTGTACAAACTCCCCATGTGGTGACAGGTGGATGTGGGTGGGTTTAAGAGTGATAGGCAGGGGTTTTGTTATATGTTGGTATTAGGCTGCATGACACAATGGTGGGAGGATGGACAGGAGAAGGTGTACAGGCCACAATCTCTTGGGGTAGATATGGGACCAACCCTTTGGAAATTGTGCTGTAGCTGTGACCTATACACCCGAGGATCATATTGTATGGCCTGAATTGTGTAGCCTGTGCCCCCAGAAGATTGGCCACAGCTGTGACCTTTGAAGGGTGCAAGGAGTGAAGCTTAGTGCTGACCTGTTTATTTAGTGTTTCTATTTTTCCACAGGTTCCCTCCTTTGGACTATGTTAGATTTGTTGGACTAAGTCAGACCAGCGTTAGATCTATTTCTTTAATAAAATGGTCAATGGTTTTATTATCTTATTCTAGTGTTGGTAATGGAGGTATCTGACATATGCCTCTCTATTACCAGTTGAAGGGCTTGGTGTTAGACAACAGTGTTTTTACTCACCTCAAGGCTGACACTAACCCTCTCTCACTATTACCCCAGGATCCAATGCAGAAAGGGTACTGGGAATGTGATTATCTGCTTCCAGGGTGGCTGCAGGTGGGTGGAAAGGAATCAATATCCATGGACCTTTCCATTCTGATAGTATCAGCCTGGTTTTACTTTGGTTAGTTATGAAAAAAGGGGGAACCCACATCATTTTTTAGCATTTGTTTATTAAATATCTAAAAATAAAGAAATTATTAAAATAAAAAAAACAGCATGAGGTCCCCATCGTCAGAGAAGGTAAAATCAACAACTGCTGGCTGACACTTTCAGGATTTGAAGGTCCATGGAAATTGATTTCTATCACATCCTAAGAATACCAGCCTGCAGCCGCTCCAGAAACAAGCCCTATTTTATAAATCTGAAATGTGTCACTTTATTTGAGAATAACTTTTTAATGCTTTTACCTATCCCTGTGATATTGACACCACAGTTGTTTCACAGATTTTTTTAGCCTGAGGAGGACTGATCCCAGACAGGAGGTTAATAGGACAATCATAGACTTAATGTGGCGGAAGAGTCTCTGCCTCTTTGTCACTGAAGATATTAATGTATACCTGGTAAGGTGAGGGCAGACCCAGCAGACGAGTGGAAAGCATCCGTGGAGAAGTGGTATATACAGAAAGGGGTACCACCAGACAGTGAGAGTGGCAGTCTTGTCCCCAATGTGTGTCTTCGCCCGTTTGTTGGTTGTGCACTGGGGCCTCGTGCTGCAGTCACGGAAGCCTAAGAAGAACCACAGAGGAGGAACAGGGTAACATGTAGAATACAATTTTCTTCTTATGCAATGCCCCCACTTGAAGACTAACGGGTTCAGTACAGAACAGAACGGAGTCACTCAGGAATTCACTGTTAATGGAAGCGATAACCATAGGTTTGTCAAGAATGACCACCGGGAGACGGTACTTAGAAGCTAGTGATGCGTCAATGAACTTCCCGGCTGGTCCAGAATCCATGAAGGTGGAAGCTTGGAACATGACACCAGGCAACGTGCCAAGTTGGACCAGCATGGTGAGACATGGAAAGGTAGTATTCACACCTATGGATGCCTCTCCCACGTAATCTAGATGCGGGAGTTTCCCGGACGCAAAGGACAGTCCATACGGGAGTGTTCAGGGTTAGCGTGATAGAGGCTTAGATTCTGCTGTTGGCAATGTGACCATTCTTGCTGTGACAGATGAGCTCTGTCCACTTTCATAGGTCCCTCCAAAGAAGCCATTGGTGGAGGCAGTGGTGGCCTTTGAAACACTGGAGCAAGACGTGGAAGACGGCTTGGCCGGACGGGTTCACGTTCCTGGTGGAGCTCCTGTCTTTCGGCAAACCGAATGTCTATGCAGTGGGCAAGATGGATGAGGTCACTCAGAAATGAAGGGAGGTCTTGACTGGCCAGCTTATCTTTTATCCTGCCCGCAAGACCCTTCCAGAACGTGGCGATAATTCAGATTAAAGATTACAAAACTGTAAGGCATATTGCCCAACTGAGGAATCCCCTTGTTGTAGGTCTAGCAGAGCAGTCGCAGTGAAAGACGCAAGGGCGGGTTCCTTGAAAACACTACGAAATTCATCCAGGAATGTGTGTAGATTAGTCGTCACAAGGTCATCCCTGTCCCAAAGGGGAGTGGGCCATGCTAGAGCTTCCTCGGTGAGAAGACTGACCATAAATGCCACCTTGGAGCGTTCTGTAGAAAACTGATTTGCCATGAGTTCCATGAGTGCCATAGTGTACTGCATAATGAAACTCCTACAGGCTTTTAAGTGTCCGTGAAACCTATTTGGCAAGGAGAAGTACAATTTGGGGCCGACAGATGAAACAGGAATTGTAGGTGGAGCTGGTGCCGCTGGGGGTGGTTGCTGAAAAGCAAGGAGTTGATGCATCATGGTGGTCAGCTGGTTAATTTGTTGCGACTGCTGGATGATGTGTTGCGATTATTATATACATATTTGTCAAGGACGCCATGGCAGGATCAAAGGCCAGATATCTCTGTAAGGGGGGCATGTCCCCACGGCAAGGTTTTCGGCGGTTTTCAGCCAGGGGTTTGCGGTTTTTCAGACCCAGCTGAAAACGGCCGGGAAAATGAGCACAATGGTGCTCTATGCAAAACCCCCTGTGCAGCAGTCCCCACTGCACAGGTTTGCCGATTCGGACGGTTTTGCCGCCGGCGGGTACGCTCAGAAAACATTTTGTTGAAGCACTATTCTTCCGTCCGGTTTCCGACGGAAGTTGTGCTTATCAATGGGAGCTTAGGAGGGGGAGGGTGTTTCTACGCTCATCGCGGAGAAAGCCGTCACCCCCCCCTGCGGCCGATTGGGGAGGGGCGCAAAACAGGACAAATTACCGGCCGGCAACCGGCCGGTATATGTCATGTGCCATGTAAACGCGCCCTCAATGGGTGGCTTGGGAGCGGATCTTCTGGACTACTGGCATAAGACACATCAGGGGGGGGGGAGTCTAAGTAGCCTTCCGGTATAGGCAGACTTGTGGTCGGGGACAGGCACACAGGTCAGGGCAGGCAACAGACAAACATGGTCTGTGGATGAAGGCAAAGAGTCAGTACTACGTGGATCACGAAAAAACTTAAAGGGGTTTGCCAACGATGTATGTTGACGAGGGTTTCCTACCAAATGGGTATTTAATCACTTTTCTAATATATTGTGATTACAAAAAGTGATGCCCTAGTGAGAGCTACAGCTTTCTTTACATGCCCTTAGTTACTTAATAGTTTACATTAGACGCGACTAGGAGCGGGACAGGAGCTGATCTGGCCGAGCTTGCGTGTTTGCACTTCTTATCTGATGACAGGGATCATGAAGAGCTTGCAAGGGGCTGGGGAGAAAGTGCAGTGTATGAGGCTGTCTGCTGTATAGAGAATCCACTAGTTGTAATGTAATTAGCTTAGTAAACATTGCAGACGCTCCCTTGCTTCCTCGCTCTGCAAGGGGCTGGGGAGAAGTGTGCAGTGTATGAAGCTTTCTGCTGAATAGAGAATCCACTAGTTGTAATGTAATTATCTTAGTAAACATTGCAGACGCTCCATTGCTTACTCGCTATGCTCGGGCCCCCTCTCTCTCCCCGCTGCAGCAGTTCAGACACAGCATGATTTGTTTATCTTCTGTCCTGAGCAGATAACAGGTAAGGAAGACACTTTGTGGCAAAACCCCTTTAAGGAACATTTTCTCTAAGGCTAAGGGCAGGGAGGGCAAGAAGTGAGCAGGAGATACACATGCGCTGCCAGAGGTGAGTAGGTGGCAGCAGCACTAGTGGGCCTGCAGCCCACCATGCAAGATGCGGCGCCACTTGTACCCAGCCGGCAAGGGGGTACGAGTGTGGCCGCGGCCCGATGTGACAATTGTTTATGCATTGCCCTCTACTGATAGCCATAACTTTAACATTTTCCCATAAACTGAGCTGTGTAAGGGCTTTTTTTTGCTGGATGAACTGATGTTTTCATTGGTACCACTGTGGTTTTTTTTATGACTTTTTGATCAATTCTGACAATGTTATTTCTTTTTTTTTTTTCCGGAGTTCATCATGGGGGTTAAATAACATAACAGATTTATAGTTTAGATTGCTATGCACAGAGCAATTCCAAATATGTATACTTTTTAATTTTTTTTCTTTTTTTCGGTGACAAGCATTTGTAATATGTAAAGAGTGTTTTACATGTTTTACTGTATTTTTTTCACACTTTTACTTTTTTTTATTTTTTATTATTACTTCACCACTATGGGACTATACTCATACTATACTATACTATACTATGTACTCATTATTAAAGGGGTTGTCTTCACACATTGATTCTCTTACCTCAGTCCTGTTTTCTGGGTTTCATTTTGTAATTTTAGGGGCGTGTTTAATGCGCTTCTACTTAAAAATCAAAATGGACAGCACCTTAAGAGATCAAAATTAGTTTTATTCCTCCCGCACGTTTCAGCTCTAAACAGAGCCTTCTCAGCAAACAACATAAGGTGCAAAACATAATATATAAAGGCCAGTGTATATAATCAATTGATCAACCTATTAAGGTACATACAGTACAAAATAGTGACATGTATTGAAACAGCACAAACGTGAAAAAATATATTATGTGTAACATATATCAATTATGAATGATCGGGCAACATTTTAGGAATGACAAGGGTCCAAATGGGGACCAAAATAAAAATAACTAGTAGCTTAATGATTCCCATTGTGAGTGTAACTGTGTATCAAATACGAAATAAAAAATCTAACATGTGTGCACGAAACATCCGCCACTGATCACGATGTATCTCCCTGCACTGCTTCGGCGTCTATGATGAACAACTGGGCATGCGTCAACACACTTCAGCGTGCATGCGCACTCATGAGATCTCCAGTGTATGGTTACCATGGAAACTCAGAAGCTCGCGCAAGCGCAGAAGATACAGACTCCGCTGAAATTCACAAAGCGTATTCGTGGAGCCTCAAGAAGGAAACCGCTGCGGAGCACCGAATACTGTGGCAACCATAACCAAGTAGAATGATAATGGTAGGTATATATATGAGCAATAAATAATGTTTTTTTATGTGTAAAATTAAATGCGCCCCACCAAGAATCGAGAAAACCACCGCAGTATAGTCACAAGTCACAATAGAAGAAAACTACTGGGACCTGGGACAAATGGGGGCCCAAACAGAGATCGCCCGGGATTACCAGACCAAACTCTATTGGCCAGAGGTCCTCACTCAAGACACAGAGCTTGCAAGCATATTTATATCCCCCCCCCCCCCCCAACATACACAAAGGTCCAACACTACCTATTTCAAAATAGATCTAAAAAGAAAACAGAATAATAAACGCAAAGGGAGAACATTCAGATCAGGTGGGTCGGACCAATCGCTCATGAACATCCTGTAAAAAAACAAAAAACAAAGAAAAATTAATAGAATGAATTAAAATGCATTTTAATTAAATATTTAATACCAGCACTCATGTGCTTAGCATGCACACTCAGACGATGCATATGGGGCAAAACTACAAGGCCACATCCTATAACAACCTACTGGACGAATCACTGCAAACAGGAATCAAGAATCATCTGTACATCTGTGGATAAACTTAAAGGTCTACATTAAGGGCCTGATGGAGTCAAAGTATCCTAATCTATGGATCCATTCTAATTCTCTACGGCTTAATGTAACTATATTACGATCACCTCCTCTGCGACTAAAGGGAATGTGATCAATGATCCATAAAATAAAAAAAAAAAAATAAATTTTTTTTTAACAAAAGAAAAAAAGATGTTCATGAGCGATTGTCATGACCAACTGGATCTGATGTTCTTCCTTTGCGTTTAAATTATTCTGTTTTTTTTTAGATCTTTTTGGGGATAGGAAAGGGGTTTGACCCTTTTTTGTGTATGGGATATAAATTCCCTTGCAAGCTCTGTTTTTGATGAGGGACCCCCTGCCAAAGAAAATTTCGGAAACCCGGGGCGATCCTTTTTGGCTCCCATTTGTCCCAGGTCCCAGTAGTTTTTTTTTCTATTGTGATTTTGGCCCTATAATGTGGGGGTTTTTTTCCTCATTCTTGTGGGGCTTTTAAAATTTTACACAAAAAAAACACTTTTATTTATTGCTCTTAAAATAACCTACCATTATCTCACCTTGGTTGGTTCCCCACAGTTTTGGTGCCGCTGGGGTTTTTTCTTCTTGGGGCACCACAATCGGCTGTAAAATTTTCAGGGGATTTCCTGTATCTTCTGCGCTTCGCGAGCTTCTGAGTTGTCATGGTAACCATCCAGGGAATCTCTATGTGCGCAGGGCACGCGAGAGTGTTTTAAACGCATGCCCAGTTGTTCATCATAAACGCCGAAAACATGCAGGGGGGATTTCATCGGGACATGGGAAAGATTTCGCTACATGTGAGATTTTTAAAATTTTTTTTCATTTTATACACCGTACACTCACAAAGGGGTCATTAAGCACTAGTTTGTTTTTTTATGGTCCATTTGGGCTTTCTTTCTTAAAAATTTCCCGATCATGTACAAAATTGATTATGTTTACATAGATAAATTTTTCACTTTGTGCGTTTTTATATATTCACTATTTTGTACGAAAGGGACCTTTTTAAAGGGTTTATCACTTGTTTTTACACTGCCTTTATATACTATGTTTTGCACCTTATGTTGTTGCTTTAGAAAGGCTCTGTTTTGAGTGAAACGTTCCCGGGGGGGAATAAAAAAATTTTTTTATCTTTTTAAATTTTCTGTCCCCCTTTCCCATTTTTTTGGTTTTTCCCTTTTGATGGGTTTTAGGTTTAGTTGGGCGGTGCAAATAACTTTCATTTTTTTATCATCCAGCTTTTCTTTTCACTTTTTTTAAGGGCAATGGTTTTCCCGGCTCAAACCGCAGACTCTCTGCATGTCCCCCCGGCCCCCTAAATGTTTTGGGGCTGTTTTGCTCCCTGCCGGGGTCCCCATAGGCATCGTGGGGGCTCTACGGTTCCGCTTCCCTGCACCTTCTGCTGGGGCTCCTTTTCTCCATACAGGGTGATCCCCGCCCGTGTCCCCCTGTTTTTGAGTAACACTTACTGGGTTTTCCCGGGCCCTGCTGCACAAGATCCCTAGGGGGGACCCACCCCGCTGATTTTTGGATTTAAAGGGGGGAGGGTACCAATTTCCCGTCCAATGAATTAAAACCTTCCCGGGGTATAAGGGAAATTCCTGCCTCTGCTCCATGGGGCAGTTCATTAATGTCCCCTCGAGCGGCTGACCCCCTGCTGCGGGGGGGGGGTCCTGTGTTAACCCCTGTGGGTTTCCCGCTTCAAATCCTGGGTTTTTCCCCCCCGTTGTACCAGACATTTCCCGGGGTTATCCTACGCTGCTAAAACCTTTGCTATACAAATCTGTCCCCGGGAAACCCGCAAACAAACTACAGCTAACCGGCTGTGATCGTCACCACTTTCCAAATGTACCTGTCCCCGCCCCTTCGCTGGCCCAAATGCTAGTATCTACCAACTACACTCATGGGGACCCAGGGAAAAATCCACAAAAACCTAGCATTCAACGTGTCGAAACCCACTGTGACAGTTGAAAATGAAACCCCAAACACCCTGCCCCGCTCCCAGAACCTTTTCAGCTGTATTTACCCTTCATGGCGTCTTCTGGAGCAAAATTTTTTTGAAGCAACATCCATCACCGCCATTTTGGGATGAAGTTACGTCGGGAACCTTTTCAACTGTGGGGAGTGCCCGCCCTTCCCTTGTCAGTTTCCCCGTCCAAACCCCATACCCGCTGGCTCATTGGGTTTGCCCAACATTTATTTCCCGCTGGGTCATGGGTTTTCCCCCGAGCTCATACCCGCTGGCTCAGGTTTGCCCAGAGCGTTCCCCCCTACCCGCTAGCTCAGGTTTTTACCCCAGAGCATCTGTACCCGCTGGCTCCCTGGCTCCCAAGCTCTGTACCCCCCGGGGTCATGGGTTTTCCCAGACGTCAGTACCCCTGGCTCATGGGTTTGCCCAGAACGTCAGTAAAACCCCCTAGCTCATGGTTCCCCAAAACATCTGTTTTCCCGCTGGCTTTATGGTTTTTTGCCCAAAACCGCAGTACCCCCAAACTCCCTGGGTTTTTCCCCCGACGTCTGTACCCGCTGGCTCATGGGTTTTCCCAGAGCATCTGGGACCCCCCTGGGCCCTGGGTTCCCCAGAGCAACTTAAACCCCCGGGGT
>JAODAL010036018.1:0-5000 GCA_025379985.1 Phyllomedusa bahiana
ATGAAATGTTGGTACAATAGAAAAACAGAACTTAATATTTGGTACAGAAGCCTGTGTTTTCAATTACAGAGATCAGACGTTTCCTGTAGTTCTTGACCAGGTTTGCACACACTGCAGCAGGGATTCTGGCTTCTCCAGATCTTTCAGGTTTCGGGGCTGTCGCTGGGCTACATTGCGTTTTTGTTCAGGTCATTGACCAGGTCCTCCCTGACCAGGTTCAAGGCTGATTCCTGACCTTTCTGAGAATTATCCTTACCCCATAGGGCAGGATCTTGCTTGGATATGAAGAGAGTTTTTATTGCTGGTGCTCTCAGGAACATTTCAAGTATGTCTGAGCAATTCTTTACTGAGTCTGTTCATTCTAAGAAGTTCTATACTGATGTAGAATCTATTTTCACCTGATGTATAAGGATTGTTATTCTTTCTTGTAACATACTAATAGGAAAGACGCGGTGGGAGATGGGAAAGTTTTTTTCATAAAATTTTTATTTGGGTGTGCTCGGATTGTACCAAATGTAATCTTGAGAAGCCAGTTAATAAATATGTTTCTGGGGATAGTGTGAAGAAACGAGAAACGATGTATAAAGTGTTAAAGAGAATCTGTGACATCTCCTGACATGTTTTAGTAAATTCTTGTGTTCCCCTTGTAATAACAATTTTGGAGCACCTTCTCTTATATCTCTGTGTTCTGTTCCTCTGTTATTCCTCCTAGAAATGTATCACTGAATCTATCAGATGGGTGTTGCCATTCCAGTAACAGGGGTGTATCCCTGCACACATTGACTCTGTCTGCACTGATTGGATAGTGTCAAAATGCCCAGGGGGACACTCCGAACAGGTAACACCCTTCTGATAGATTGGTAAATAATATCTGGGAAGAATAACGGGGAAGCCACATAACATAAAGATCTGAGCAAATAGGCTGTATTAACGATCGCGCGCCCTAGGGGAACTCAGTGTTGAAGTAAAAAAAAATAAAGTTAAGGTGAGGAGGTAAAACAAACGTGTCAAAAAAAAAAAAAAAAAAGCAAGGTCCTTAAGGGGTTAAAGACTTGTTGTACATGCCTAGCGGTTTGCATTATTTTGACCCCCAGCAATGAAAAGGGGTGTGTTATCCTCTGCCCAAGACTGGCAGCTTCAGTCTCCCTACTACAAGCCCTGTCGGAGACCATCTTTACTACCCAAATCCTTATACTATGCTAAATCCATAAGACCGATCTATGCAGGGGTTCTGCACATTCTTGAAACATGAATTCAGGCTCATGTTTGCATGACCACCCCAATAAGACTCCCAGATACAGTCTGAAATAAAACAATTCCAAGCAAACTGTTTGTGAGTGTATCTAAAAATTAAATCCTATGGATCTCACCTAGAATTACAATCCATCAACAGCCAAATCTGTTAGACCCCACAAGGGGCTTGGTCGGCATACGAGGGGCTTGGTCGGCATACGAGGGGCTTGGTCGGCATACGGGGGGGCTTGGTCGGCATACGGGGGGGCTTTGGTCGGCATACGGGGGGGCTTGGCGGCATACGGGGGGGGGGCTTGGGTCGGCATTACGGGGGGGGGGCTTGGTCGGCATACGGGGGGGGGCTTGGTCGGCATACGGGGGGGGGGGCTTGGTCGGCATACGGGGGGGGGCTGGCGAGGGGGGGCTTGGTCGCCATAGGGGGGGGGCTTGGTCGGCATACGGGGGGGGGGGCTTGGTCGCCATACGGGGGGGGGGGCTTGGTCGCCATACGGGGGGGGGGGGGGGCTGGGGGTGGTCGCCATACGGGGGGGGGCTTGGTCGCCATACGGGGGGGGGCTTGGTCGCCATACGGGGGGGCTTGGTCGCCATACGGGGGGGCTTGGTCGCCATACGGGGGGCCTTGGTCGCCATACGGGGGGCCTTGGTCGCCCTTCAAGGGGCTTGGTCGCCCTTCAAGGGGCTTGGTCGCCTTCAAGGGGCTTGGTCGGCCTTCAAGGGGCTTGGTCGGCATACAAGGGGCTTGGTCGGCATACAAGGGGCTTGGTTGGTATACTTTGGCATCCTTTCAGCATCTAGCGGTGAAGCTTTAATCTACCATAAAGGAGATCTCTACAAAGTTCCTTGTAAACTTCTGAATTTCTGTATAAGAAGCGGTCATTTGTTGTGTCTCGTTCTATTTTTTTCCTGTTGTCTGGAACTTCTCCATTGCGTTTCTCAGCCATGTTACTGAATGTTCTCACGTTAACAGTTTGTTCTTAGAAATTCTGGCCGATGCTCATAGACCTGCTTCTAGAGTGTAGCACCGTTCCCAGTCTGCCGTTTGTAGTGATGCTTTTTTTTATTGATAGAGTAATTTCGAATTATTATGCCCATTTTGAATTCTGTATCATGGAAACTTTTCTTTATTTCTTTTTTTGCTTGAATTGTTTGATCTTTTTAACCAGCTCATCTCTCTTGCCCATCTCCTTAGCCTCAGGTATTGTAGATAAAATAATGGATTGAGATCAAATCATTTTGGTATCAATAAGGACGCTGATATCATGAGTCATTTGATATCTGTTCAGAAAAATATTGTATGAAATATACAAAGCCTAATTTTATTTCAAAAGTGTGTTTTAGGGCTAGAAAGTCACAAAAGAAGCACTATAAAGGGACCTTGAGTGTTAAGGCATGTCTACACAGCACCGGTTTTTAGTCAGATTTTCAACGGATTCAGTATTTAAAATCTGCTGGAAATCCGACTGTAGCCTCTGCCCCATAGACGGCAATAAAAAAAATCTGTACTGTAGTCCAGGGGTCCCCAACTCCAGTCCTCAGGACCCACCAACAGGTCATGTTTTCTGGCTTTCCTCAGCATTGCACAGGTGATGTTTTTATTGTCAGTGCATTCTGTGGCAGATCCTGAAAACATGTCCTGTTGGTGGGTCCTGAGGACTGGAGTTGGGGAACACTGCTGTAGTCTACAGAGCACTAATTTTTCCAGTCAGTATTCAAACCTGTCCGATCTTCCGCCAGATTGCTGTCAGATTCCAGTCCATTGAATATACGGGGCCGGCGAAGTCTGAAAACCGACCGCTGATTTTTAGCGCAAACCCATGCCGGGTCGTCTGATTTTGGACTGCATTTTAACATTGCTGTGTAAACATAGCCTACCGTGGTTCCCTGAAAATAAGACACCCCCAAAAGTAAGACATTGCAGAGATTTTGTTGAATTCCCTAATATAAGGCACCCCCCGAAAATAAGACATAGCGGAAATCATTAGAGAGTTGAAGGACCTGTGAAGGGAGGTCATGTGACTGTGATGTCACTACAGGTCCCAAACATCCCAGGACAGGAGACAAAGTGTAAAAGTAAGTGAGGGATGGGGGGGGAGAACAGAGCAATGATACTGACACACATCTCACAGGATGGCTGGTGGGGCATGCTGGGACGTCTAGTTCTACAAGTCCCAGCATGTCACATTTGCCATCCTTTGAGATAAGTCACTGCAGCTGCCATAAATGTCCTTTACATACATATATCCTATGGTTTTTGACTCTAAACTTTAAGATATATATATATATACACACACACAAACTAGTATAGCATGCTATAATTTATTCATGGAAAAATAAGACATCCGCTGAAAATAGACTTAGCCCATCTTTAGGAGCAAAAATTAATATAAGGTACTGTCTTATTTTCGGGGAAACAGGGTAAAAGAGCAAAAGGAAACTTCTCAGACCCTACCCCAAGTGATGGCCAAGTTTGTTGGGAGAGGAGCAGGGGCGAAACCTGGGACCTGATCCTATGAAAAGGTAACTACAAATGTCTCTTCAGAAATGGTGCCTGTGTGAACAGACCAGCTCTGGGCGTATAAAAATGTTCCACACGTTCAAAGCGGAAAGTTTTACCTCGCTTGTGCTTTTAGCCATTTTGATGTCGTAGTATTTCGCAATGTTCTGCAAGACGGTTGTTGTTGAGTCCCCAAGGACACAAAGAGGCTCATTGTAATGCATGTCAGCTTGATTTAAAGCAGTGTGATTCTGTGTTGGGTGCACCATTGATGAGGTAAGATATCCAAAAAGTGACTGTGGGACAGTACAGTGTATAACAGAAACTCACACATTGTACTCCTCTGTGAGCTACAGATTTCTATTCCTCAAGCATTTGGACGTCACATTTTATTTTTTGCCCTTCATTCCAATATGAATATGTAATTAAAGATATAAAAATTCCTGTTCAGTGTGTCTTAGCTGCTGTGAAACAGAACCAGTAAGGTTCCCTTACATGGGCATTCAGATGTAGATATGTAAGATCTTCATAGGCACGTGGACGTATTTCTCATTAGGCCTGGTTTTCGTGAATGGTATACAAATCCATTTCCCGTTCTATGTTTTTAACCAAAAATGGGAATGGATTCCAGCAGAAGGGACCGGGAAAACATTACCGAACCTTTCCATGTTTTCCATGATTTCTCTGGTGTCCCTTTCCATCTTTGGGTAAAGGTAAGAAATAAGGACTGTATCCGTAAATGTGACAATCACGACTGAATGGGTGAGATCCATATAGAGAAATGTATGCCTACTACCAGTGAAATATGTTTTACTAGGAGTCCATATTGCAGTGGTCTTCAAAGTGCGGCTCTGCAGCTGTTGGGAAACTACAAATCCCATCATGCCAACTGCTATAGATTCTATAAATGCATGATGGGAGTTATGTTTCCCAACAGCTGGGAAGCTGCACTTTGCAGACTACTGCCCGGTTATTTGTCTGTGTCCATCAAATTTTCTTCTTCATGTATTCTTAAAAGACATGTTCCCATGTTAGACGTTTATGGCCTATCAATAGGATATGCATTAAATACCCTGTTTCCCCGAAAATAAGGCAGTGTCTAATATTAATTTTTGCTCCTAAAGACGAGCGAAGACTTCTTTTTAGGGGATTTCTTATTTTTCCATGAACAAGAATTCACATTTATTGTTGAACAAAACATCAACATGTATTAATATACTGTAGTGATTTCATCACAAATATCAGCATCAGC
>JAODAL010036018.1:7500-42238 GCA_025379985.1 Phyllomedusa bahiana
CGCCGCTCCCGGCCCCATAGACAATGCATTGTTTACGGCGCGTCCGCTCCTGGATAATGTGCATGTCACTTTCTCCCCCCGCGGCGGATTCGCCGAGCGGAGAGGAGCGATGGAATCCACTGTTCTCTATGAGAGCAGTGGATTACCGTAATGACAGGGACGGATTGGCGCCGTACTGAAGCGCAAATCCGGCGCGGAGTACGGCGCCAATCCACGCCCAAATAAGCCGTGTGAACGAGGCCTTAGAGTAAGGCTGTTAGTATGCCGGACAATGTCTCTGTATGTTAATGTGCAGTATTTCAGGGTGACCTTGCTTAGAATATTCCCAATGATACTCTCCCTCGTGTTCATGTCTCTGGCTTGAAGCCCAAACACACGATAAGTGGCGGTATTTCTGAGCTACTCCTGCACCAGTTATAAATCTATCTTGCAGTGCTCGTGATAACACTATAGTCCTTTGGAATCGATTACACCGGCGTCTGATGACGGCCTCCAATTGTTCTCTCATCAGTTTCTAGCGAATCCTGAAAGGGGGTTCGATTATTTCATTGTATAATAAAAGTTCAAGGCCACCCCTTCCCTGTGAGGAGGGAAGAGATCAGTCATTAACTAGGTCAAGGCCACATGGCATGAAGAGAATCTGGAGAAAGATGTGTTTGGTGCCGTCGCCTCAAATGCCACATAAAACTGCTCTGGTTAACCTTCACGAGCCGCGCTCTAAATGGCCCCACTGTGCGGGTCTGCCCGTTATATGGTGCACTTTATGACTTTTTTTTACAGTTCAATTCAGTATATTGTTCTTCCCTCCTCCTTATATGAGTCATTTTCAGTTCTGAACTATTTCATGTGACTTTCTTATTGTTAATTATGTAACAGAGCAACATGCAAAGCAGAAATGCTGAATGTTTGTATTTGAGTACTTTGCCTATAGCTTTATTTGTCGCAGTATCACATTTACAACATTGCTGAATGTGCTAGTGCACTTAGGATTTTTGTAGCGCTCGTTGTATGGAAAAAATCAATTAATAAATAATAAAAAAAATATATATATAATCACTCAGATCCATCCTTTCTATTCAGCATCTTATTTATCACCATGTGCTCTGTTTTCTGGCAGAATCCTAGTTGCAAATTTTCACTCCTGCCTCTTTCAAAGGCATGTCCGTTTTTGTGAAAAGTGCTTTGACCGGTAAGGCCTCGTTCACACGGCTTATTTGCAGGGCGTAATTATGCCCCGCAATTACGCTGCGTGGACGGGAGCGGGGGGCCGGCACCTCGCCGGCCCATAGACTATCATTACTACGGCGCGTATACGCCGCTGGTAATTCACATGTCACTTATCTCCCCCCGCGGCGGATTCGCCGAGCAGGGAGAGGAGACGTAATCCATAGTTCTCTATGAGAACTGTGGATTACGTAATGACTGGGACGTATTCCAGCCGTAATTCGCGCAGCACGGCGCGTAATTACGGACTGAAATACGTCCCATTTTAAGCCGTGTGAACATAGCCTAAAAACCATAATTTGTGGGTGGAGAGCTTAGCGGGAGTTACTATAGCAACTCCCGGACATCCGGGTACAGCTCCAAAATCGAGGCTTGCACCACAAGTAAGTCCTCCGCCCATGAACGGTAAAAACAGTAGCTTTTGTTAATCCATTTAAAAGACAGCCATACGAACCCGGTATACACGCCATGTATCCCACGGACGCGTTTCGAGCTTGGCGCTCTTGTTCACAGTTAACTCCAGGAGTTACTATAGTCTCTGAATACAATATTTTCATTATACAAGGTTTTTCCTGGGACATTTTATCTTGAGCCTACACATCATACAATGTCCCAGACGCTGCTGATCTGCAGCACATGTGATTGCTGGAAGATCCAACCAATTATTATGAACATTTTACTTTAGAGGGCCGCCGCGTTTTCTTCTTTTCTGGTACATTATGTGTAAAGCGGCAGATTCGCGCTCGGTGTAGAGCGCTGTGTGTGTGTGGCTGTCTGGCCTACCGGTGTCGGTTTGCTGGGAGTTGTAGTGCACTGACGCAAGAAAATCAACCACAGAGACTTCTCAGCTTGGGTCTTGCAGGTCTTACTTGTGGCACCAAAATTGTAGCATGTGACACTGGACAGGTAGGAACAGTACTCTTTACATACAGCTATTGCTCTCTGGACAATTGCTCACGCCTCAACCCAGCAGCCTGTCCCCCTAGACTCCAGCCCCTGGATAAGCACTTTAGCCCTGAGGCTGTCCGCTCACTTGCTACACTTTTCTTGAGACAATCCAGGTAGGTCTGTTTCACTCTTGGCCTCAGTCCCAGGGCAGTGATCCCACACAAGGGCTACTTGCTCTCTTGAAGGTAGTGGTCATGCACAAGCTGTCCTTGAATCCCTGCAGCCACCCAGTTTCTCACTTCTACGTCTCTCCTCTGTTCTCTCTCGTAATGTTCCCCGCTTTGTCCCTCTTCTCCCAATGTAGTTATTTTCTCTCTCCTCCTTATCTTTTTTTCTATTTTTTTTTCTATTTTTTCTCTTTCTCTCTCCTTTTCTCCGTTCTCGCTCTCTCTTTCTTTCATTTTTTTTTTCTTTCTCTTTCTTTCTCTCTCATTTTAAGTAGCTTTGTCCCAGGCAGATTAGGACAGCCTGGTCTTCGTCCACAGTTGACCCCTAACTTTACTACTCGGTTCTAAATTCACAACAAGTGAACTTAAGTCAACTTAAAGGGGTGTTCCCATGAAGCAAAGTCACAGATCATCTCTTTCTGCTAACTGTGAGCCATCCGCGTATGAGAATGAGGTGGTGTCCCGAATATAGTGTGTGTGCTTGACTATATTTGCAAGCTCCTGTAGAAGTGAATGGAGAGGACGGCCGCAAGCGAAGCCCTGCTCATTCTCATGCACAGTCGGCTCACAGCTAGCAGAGAGCCGACCTGCTCAGTGGACTTTGCTTTGTGGGTACACCCCTTTAACATATCCCTGTGACTTGCAGGTCCATATGTGTGTGTGAATGTGTTGTTGGGGTTGTTTTTAAAAATATATATATAAATATATATATTATATATAATATATATATAGTATGTAAATTTTTATATGTATGTAATTATGTATATTTGATATGTATGTAAGTATGTATATGTATGTAATGTATGTAATGTATATATATTATATAATATTTATATATATGTATATGTAGTATAGTATAATATGATAGTATGTAAATTTATGTATATGTATAAAAATATAGTATGTATATATATGTATGTATATGTTATAATATGTATATGTATGATATTGTTATATATATTATATGTATGTATATGTGTATATATATGTATATGTATTATATAAGGTATAATATGTATATGTAGTATATATGTGTATATATATATGTTATGATGTTAATATGTGTAATATATGAATGATGTATATAGGTAATATATATGTATGTTGTATAATGTGTATATATGTATGTATGATATATGTGATATATATTTATTAATATGTGTGTATATAATGTTGTAAATTGTGGTGTATATATAAAATGTATGTTTGTTAATTGTGTGTGTATATAATATATGTTTATATATGTGGTGTGTATATATATATAATATTTTTTTTGTGTGTGTATTTTATATATGTTGTGTGATGTGTAATATGTAGTGTGTATGTGTATATAGTATGTATGTTATATATATAATGTTTTGTATATATAAAACTCCCCGGGCCATTTATTAGGAAACACCAGCTAGAAACGGTTGGCCCCCCCCTTTTTCCTTTCAGAACTGCCTCAATTCTTCGTGGCATAGATTCCAAAAGGGGTTTGCAACGATCCCAAATGGGTACAAGGGGCCCAAAGAGTACAAGAAAATATTCCCCCCCATTGACACCACCACCACCCAGCCTGAACCGTTGTACAAGGCAGGATGGATCCATGTTTTCCCTGTTTTTGACGCCAAATTTGCCCCAACCATCCGAATGTCGCAGCAGAAACGAGACTCATCAACCAAAAACGTTTTCCAATCTTCTACTGTCCAATTTTCGATGAGTTTTGGGAAATTTGGAGCCTCATTTTCCTTTTTAGTGAAAGGAGTGCCCCCGGGGTGTGGTCTTCTGCTGCTGTGCCATCTCCCTCAAAGTTCGCCGTATGTGCGTTCAGGATGCTTTTCTGCCTACCTTGGTTGAACGGGTGGCTTTTTGAGTCACTTTCCCTTTTATCACTCGAACCAGTCTCCCATTCTCCTTTGACCTCTGGCATCAAAAAGGCATTTCCGCCCACAGGACGCCGCTCATGGTTTTTTTTTCTTTTCGGACCATTCCTGTAAACCCAAGATGGTTGTGCGTGAAAATCCCAGAGTCAGCAGTTTCTGAAATACCAACCACCCTTTTGGCCCCAAAAACCCATGGCCACGTTCAAAGGCACTCAAATCACCTTTTTTCCCCCAAACTGATGCTGGGTTTTTGAACTGCAGAAATTGTCTTGACCTGCTACATCCAAAAATGCACTGATTTTCCGCCATGTGATTGGCTGATGGGAAATTAAGTTTAACGGCAGTTGGACGGGTTACCTAAAAAAGGGGCCCGGGTGAGTGAATTTTGTATATATAATTATATAAGTGTTATATGTATATGTGTATGTATATATATAAAAGTAATATATATGTTGTGTATATATATTAAAAATTTAATAAATATATTAAAAATTAATTGTTTTTGGATAATATATATTTTTACAATGTACAGTAACACTACATTATGTAAAACTACATGACCTAGAGAAGCTCCTATCCTCATCATAGAGAGTGATTTCCAGCTTCCAGCAGCTCTTTCTGGCTGTTATATGTGAATTACTTGTCTGCTTCATTTTCGTTAATATTCCGTTTGCATTATATTAGATGATGGTTTTGGACTTTAGGACCACTTACCAGTTTCCATAGATTGATGGTTTCAACATACAATGGATGTTCCGAAACCCGTTGTGTTATATCTAGGGGGAAAACTAATTTACATTTCTGGTGTAAAAGTAGTAAACGCAGGTCCAGGGAAAAAGCCCTGGCATGATTTCATTTTGTGGAAGACAGATGGCATATAAAGTCAGTCAAGATAGGAAGGGTTGAGAAGGTTTTACAGCCAAGAGCCTTCCCTGGTTGATGAACGTCCAGTGGACATTTGGCAATGTATCTGTATACTCTGCATGCGACATTCACACTGGGTTCACCCATTCCATTTTTTTTTTTTCCTTTTTTTGGGGATGAAAAATTATTAATCAACTCACTTATTGCCAGAATGAATGGGTTCGGTGTGAATTTAAAGGGGAGCTCCGAGACTTTTGAAAGCACGTTTGTCCGATGAACGTTCACTGTGCAGTGGGGATGAACAGTGCGGCCACCGGGACAGAACAGGGATGTCACGGAGGTGAGTATTTTTATTCATTTCCTCATCGGCAAACGGGTTTTTTAAATCTGGGGCACCCGTTAAGGAACGCTCCTTTCAATAGGTGGCGCTTGAGCCTTTCTCTATTTCCTTGCGCTTATTTGAATATCTGGGTGTCCCAAATTTGACTCCATTTTAAAACACTTGTTTTTGGAAAACCAAATAAAGTTTTACTGAATGTTTTTGTTGCATTTTTTTTAAATCATCTCGTGCACAAATAAAAACAATGGGGCACATTTATGATGGCAATTATGCCAGAATTTTGGTGCAGTTTGTGCCAAAAACAATAACGTAGATGCTTTACACCACATTTATGTGTTTTAGATAGTTTCTAGACATTTCTAAAATGTGGTGTGGTTTCACCTGGAGGGGGTGTGGTTCCACGTGACACCAAAAAAAATGCCCCAAAGTTTTGGCGCATTTAGGGGCAAAAGGGCCCAAGGGAATGATTAAGTAAACGGACTACACAGTCTAAACATGCACAAATTTTAACACTATATAAAGTTTTGCATTGAAAAAAACGTCTATGTTAGGCTAAATCTCCACTGCTCGGAAAAAATGGCCAAAAGTCGACCGGTTTTTTGTTGTGCAGGGCCCGCATTTTTTGTCACTTTTGGTGGGTTTTCAGTTTTTTCCCGTCGATCCATGCAATTGATTATATGGGAAGACGACAAAAAAACTCAAAGCGGCGGCGTATTTTACAACATGTTGTATAATACGCTGGCGCCAGGATCGAGTAAGAAAAGATGACCTTGGAACCAGGTTGTTTTTTCATTGTAGTCTAGGGGGCGCCTAAAGATCTTTTTTTCGGCGGTTTTTTAAAATTAAAAAACTGCAAAATAGGTGGGTTTTTTTTTCCGGGAGACAGGGGAAGTTTACACTAAGTACCGACATGTTGATAAAAACCGGGAAAACTATTCTAAAACTTGATTTTCTTGTTAGGCCAGGTACACGCACAGCGGCAGCCACAAGTGGACAAAACTACTGCCGCATGAGTTTGCTAGTGATAAAGCTGTTGCACCTGTAAACTCGTGCAGCCTGTGGGCATGGTTTTTCTACAACCCCGCTGTCAAGCATTGAATTTTACCTTTGGTACATTCACATGACACTAAACCATAGCATTTCTGCAGAGAAATCTGTGCTTCAAAAACTGCACCAACTAATGCAAGTTTTGCTGCAATATTTTTGCAGTTTTTTTCAACAGTAGGGCCAGATTTATCAATGTCTTAAGGGCCGTTTACATGGCTTGTTTGGATCCGTGTTGGATCCGAAAATCGCATCCAAAAATGCTGTGGCGATCGGATCCTGAACAGATCCAACACGCAGATGCATGTTGAATGCAGCAGGATCACACCTTATAGTTTTAAATCGGGCTCCTGCTGCGTCTTTTGGATCAAGGATTGACATGTCAATTATTGGAACGGATCAGAAAGACGCAATGAGACATGCAGCGGTGATCACTCGTGTGAACACCGATGCGTGTTTCATATTAAAAGCAATGTAAATCACACTGCTATTTATTAGATGCGTGTTTGGGTCTGTCTGGGGTCCGACAAATGGATCCAAGCGCGCATCTAAAAGCGTATGTTCACACAGACCCAACACGCTGCGTGAACATACCCTTACTCTTAGGATCAGTCCACACGCCAAGATTTTCGGTCGGATTTTTGGATCTGAAAAGCGACCAGCAACCTTCCACATAGACTTCAATCGAAAATCCACTCAGTGGACTGCTGAACAGATTTGCGATGGTTTTTTTCACACTGTTGGCGTTCTGAAAAACTTTCGACATGCAAACTTTTCCACCAAAGTTTCAGACAGATGTGCATTTTAGGACCATCCCCCAAAACCATGCAGAAGACGACAAAATACCAGCCGGATTCTTAAGATAGAATCCAACTGGTATTTTGTCACTGTATGGACGCACCCTTACACAGTGTAAACTTAGGCCAGACAGTCTTACAATGCACCACATTAATCATAGTGTTGATAAACCTGGCGCGGGTCAGAACTGTCTTGTCTAACTTTACACCTTTAATAAATTGGCTTACTATCTGCGGCAAAATGTTGGCACATTTTTTGCGCACAGCGTTGCACCTTAAGCCATGCCACCTAGAATTCACACCCCTTTAACCGAGGTCACACCGCTTTTGTCGGACAAGTCACAGAAGTGTCTAAAACACACAGTAAATCAATTTAAAGCGTGCACGACATTATTTTGGTGCAAATTGCACTAGAATTTTGGCAGAACGGTCTTAATAAATGTGGACCATTGACTTTATTAGAAGAAGGCTTTGACGTTAGTATAGAAAAATCTGCGACAAAATCCAGTTTGGTGCAGGTTTTGAAGTGTGGATTTCACAGCAGATCTGCCCTACGTGAACATATCCTTCTGCTCACAGTATGAATCAGGCATCCTCAAACTCAGCCCTCCAGCTGTTGGGAAACTCCAACTCCCATCATTCCCACTGTTAAGGCATGTTCACACGGCTTATAATGGGCCGTATTTCGGTCCGTAATTACGCGCCGAAGTGCGCCAATTACGGGCCGAAACGGCCCATTCATTACGGTAATTCACAGTTTCCATAGAGAACTATGGATTACGTCCCTTCCTCTCCGCTCGGCGAAGCCGCCGGGGGGGAGATAATTGACATGTCACTTTCTAGGGGCGTATACGCGCCGCTAGCAGTGATATCTATGGGCCGCGAAGTGCCGGCCCCCTGCTTACTCCCCCGCTCCCGCCCCACCCCCTCCACACGACGTAATTGCGGGGCGTAATTACGTCCCGCAATTAAGCCGTGTGAACATAGCCTTATAGATCATATAAATGCATGATGGGAGTTTCCCAACAGCTGGAGGGCCGCAGTTTGAGGATGCCTGGTCACCTATTTGATTCTCTGTCACCTATGTGACAATGTTAGGAGTTTCAGAGAGTGAAACCTGCTGGCACATTCCCATTAAGGGTATTATTATGTTACACGCATCCAAAAACATGGCACAAGGTGTGGTACATATTTGGATACGTTTTCTGGACTGCAAAAACGTATCCCTATTGTTTCTATGGGCTACTCAATGCGTAAAACGGATCAGGAATTGACATGTCATTTCTACCAACGCCTCGGTTTTACACAATGCAGAAACGTATGTAAAACACGTATCGTCTGAACGACAATACGGATTTTATATTGAAAACCAATGTGATCACACTAGAACATAACCGTACCCAAATACATATTTAACAAACTCTAAATACTCTAGGGGTCATTTTAGCGTATTCAGTAGAATACATTGTATTACATATGGCTTTTTATATGGAGGGTATCTAGCTGTACGCTTAACATTACTACGTTCTTATAGTGAGGACTAAGACTGGAGATGTATGTTCTGTGGGTTTTTTCCAGCACTGGGCGCCTGTCACAGCAGATGGCACAGGGCCAGACTCCAGCTGGCTGCGGTTAACCGCACTTACCACACAGGAAGGTGTAGCTTGTGCAAACCTTTGGCTGAGGGATCATTTCACTCCCAGTCTCTTCTCTGTTCTCTCAGTGGAAACTGCCTGGTTCTCACGAGTCTTTGAAAGTTATTATTTCTTCCTTGTCTGTCATTGGTGTTTCTTGACGCTACAAGAGTGGAAAATTGAATATCCAGCTTCTAAAAGCAAACCCATCTGCCTCTAAATCATATGGTCCAACTCTGGGAAGTCTCGAAATTTCTTATGGCGCTTGAATAGGAAACATTTTTGGTCTTTGATGGGAAACAAAGGTTAATAACCATAAAAGAATAAGCCTTTTTAAATGTATAGGGATACTATGAAATAGATATTTGTAGCATATAGATAAGTACAGAACTGTTGGTGTGGTCATTTCATTTTTTAGGCTACAGATATGGTGCTTATGTTTTTTGTTTTTTTTGGGGGGGGGGGGATTATTTATTTCATTTTCCATGAGCATTACAGTTTTGCATTTCTTGTACTTCGGCTATGGTCACACAGCGTAAACACCCTGCAATACGCCGGGAATTTTGGGAGTCGCGCTTCCTAAAGCACGGAGGGGAAAGGCAGCCCGCCAGCCCCATAGACATGCATTATTCGCGGTGCATAATCACCGCGAATAATTGACACGTCACTTATCTCCCTGTGTGTACAATACGATCGTATTGTACACGCGAGGGTGGGGTGGGGGGTTAGGCGTTACCCTTAGTTCTCTATGAGAGAACTGATAGTATGGGCAACACTATGTCCGGTTAAACCCCTTGGATTATACTTTTTGTATGTTTCTGTTACCCCAACCCAATTTGGGTAAAAATCACCTACTGATGAGAAGACTCATAGGTCTTTAGAGAAACGCGTCTAGGTAGAATTTTTCATATACACTTATAACTCACTCCCTTGCTTGGAGCTCCTTAGGGTTTAGTGAGGAGTTTATTTAGGGGTAATGTTGTGGAGTCGCCATCATCAGGGCGGTTGCTCTGCTAAGGGAAAGTTTCCTTAGGGCTAGGAGTGCATAGGGATAGTGTATTATTCACTCTATTACATCTAGCCTTGAAGTTAAATTTGGTTTATTTCATCTATCGACCATTTATGATGTGGATATTGGGAGGTGGTGAGTAACATTATCCTTACACTACTTTTCGATTGGTATACCTTTTGTATTGAAAATATTTTGGGTTATTATTTTAAGGGTATTAATAAAAGTGATGTTTTAAAGGGTTGATATATTTTATAGTTTTGAGAGCTATGAATTACTGTAATTCCAGGACGCATTTTGTTGCTTATTAAGCGCAATACGTGGCAAAATACACCCGCAGTTACACCTCAAAATAACCCATGTGAACATACCCTAAAACTCCGTTTCATGCAGTTTTGGTGTATGCTGTATAAGGCCATGTCCCCACTGCACGGTTTTTCAGCCGGTTTGCGGTTTTTCAGACCGCCTGAAAAACGGGCCGAAAATGAGCACAATTGTGCTCTATGGAAAACACATGCAGCAGTCCCCACTGCACGGGTTTTCCGCCCGGCGGTTTTGTCGCTGGCGGTCCGGCGGCAAAACATTGAACATGCACTATCTTCCGACGGAAGATGTGCTGCTCAATGGGAGGGGGGAGAAAAGCCGTCCGTCCGTCCGTCCCCCCCCACCCTCCGCGGCCGTGGGGACGGGCGCAAAATTTGCCGGCTGGTATTTGTCCACTGCCGTGGGGATGCGCCCTAAGGCTATGTCTACACAGCAGTGGTTTCTGGTCGAATTTTCGGCGGATTTGGTATTTGGAATCCGCTTGTAACCGATGCCCATAGACTGCAATAGAAAATTGGAGCTGTAGTCTACATTGCATAGATCTTCTACTGTCGGATTTGTAAACCACCAGCCCTGCGCTGGAAGATAGAACATGTTTCCCGTTGGATTCCCGGACAGTCAATGTATTGGGCTGGCGGCAAATCCGAAAACAAACTGCAGTTTTCAGCGCAAACCCACAAGACATAGCCTTAGGGTACATGCACACGACAAACGACAAAATACTCGTTCAATTCTGAATCCTAAGACTAGGTCTACACAGCAATGCATTTTGGTTGTTTCTTCAGTGGATTCGGTATTTAGAATCCGCCGAAAATCCGACCGTACCCAGCGCTGTTTAGCCGTAAATAGAAAATCCGTGCTGTAGTCTACACAGCACATTTTTTTTTTTACAGAGGGTTTCCAAAACCTAAAACCGTCCGGTGGAATATAGAACATGGACCAAGGGCCACCGGGAATCCGAAATCCAACCGTGGTTTTTTGCACAAAAAATCCGCAAAATACTGGAAGTGCGATGTGGTCCCGCAAAGTGTGGAGATTACTATCATGGGTGATATTTACTAATTCCCTATTCTTGTTCCTCTCATCTATGTTTACATTGATTACTATGATGCTTACTGCGTTGTACTGAGGAGTGTGAATTATATACATCTTGTATATTGGTGATTATTTCTCCCAGCTGTAAGGATACCTGTTTGGTTTTGTTAAGTTTGTTAATACTTTTCATATGGCATATAGTCCTCTTTTTCTTTATTGTGACTATTTCTGTGTATTTATTATTGATATTTTGCCCCCCTCCCTCATTATTATTTTTTTTATATTTACTACTTATTTGGCGATAAGTGTACCTGCACGGATACCCCTGACCAATGAATGCTTTTAGAGCTCTTTTGGTTATAGGCATATTCACATTGCAGTGTAGAC
The DNA here is from genome assembly GCA_025379985.1 of Phyllomedusa bahiana. NCBI lineage: Eukaryota > Metazoa > Chordata > Amphibia > Anura > Hylidae > Phyllomedusa > Phyllomedusa bahiana. The sequence goes on from JAODAL010036018.1 coordinate 19,139, forward strand.
TTAGCCTAAAACTGCCTCATCTGACGAGTATTTGAGCAGTATTTTACCCAAGAACCTGAAGATTTTTAACTCCATTTAAATTTTTTTGTTAAAATTCAGTTTTTCAAGCGTTTCTGCATCAAAGAGCACAGTTGAGTTTTTTGCGGTAAGATCCAAACCAAAAAGCGCACAGAAAGCTTTCTGGTAGTTTTTCATGTCATCCCATTGACTTTAATAGTAAATCTTCTGCTGTTTTCCTGAGTGAAACACGGCAGAAGAATAAATACAGTTTTGAGGTCCAACCTCAGAAGAGCTGAGTCGTCGTGGGCTGCAACATAGATTTTCATTTAAGGTCTATGGGATGGTTTACAGTCGGATTTTGATGGTTTTTAAAATCTGGAATCCACGTGGATTTCCTACTGGAAATTCTTGTTGTGTAGACTGACTCTAATATACTTGATGATGTAAACATTTCTTAGTACAGTCTCTATACAAATGAGGCTATAGTGCTGGATTAACACGGTATATTTTTCCTCTTGAAGAATTTGCCATGGAAAACATGGCAGAAAATCGGATGGAAACCCTCAGAATCCTGCCGGGTATTTCACTTCTTTCTTCACATGAATTTCACTGTAATTCAGGATGTGGATCAGCTCCATCCAATGGGGCTAATCTAAATCCTGGCTCCAGTCATATTTTCAGAACTGAGCATGCATAAAAAGTGTGTAAATAATTGATAGGAATATATATATAAAAAAAAAAAAAAAAAAAAAAATATATATATATATATATTTATATATATATATATATATATATATATATATATATATAAATATAAAATATAGAGAGAGAGAGAGATTAATTTAAGTGCATCCTTGGTTCCATTGGGCTGATTGGTTGCTATGGGCAACAAAGACAATCATACTGCTAGATAGTTTCCATACATAAGGGCCGTTGTCACAGATACTGATCACAGCCAATTATCATGAGCCTTTTACTTGTAAAACATCTATTAGTGAAGTGCATGCAGTGATTGGGGTCTAGTAGCGCCTCTCTGCAGTACAGTGCGGTACTACATGTCCTGCACTTCCCTTGTGCCAGGTTGAGCAGCTCCTTTTCGCACCAGATTAACATTGTTTTTTTTCTGGTACATTGTGTATAAAGTACATGACACAAAGAAGCTCCTTTCCTCAAAATAGAAAGTAATTCCCAGCTTCCAGCTGACTTTTGAAGGTGTTTTACCATGAAGGCATTTCATGCCTGGTTTGTCCTGCTACAGCTTTCAGTGTGTTCAAAAGGAGGCGTGTATGATTTGTTTTAGCTTCATATCATGTCATCCAGCAGGCTTGACATCGCATGCCTTTACCCACCATGTGCTCACTCTAGTCAAACAAAGGTCTTTTTTTATGTAAAGAGCTGTGAGAGCTACGAGTAGCTACAATGTAGCTGAGTGGCTAGCACTTCTGCCTTTCAGCATAGGGGTCCTAGGTTTAAATCCCTGCAGGAACCAAACATGTGGATTTTATTTTTTCTCAATGTATGTACATACCTGATTTGAGGTTTCTTTTTTTCCTTTTTTCTTATTTGCACTGTTTGACTGATTACTAAGGAGTACAAGGAACAGGAGTAGAATGACAGCACTTGGGGTTGAACACTCACTCAGCAGTGAGTGAGAGTCCACTGTACCTTGTATAATTGCTTTGTTATTACACACATCAGTTTAAGGTCAGTCTTGCTTGTGCCTCTTTGAAAGATAGGAGCATTCTTGAAATAAATGGCTGCAGTTCCTGTCTGGACACTCTACTGGATGTCCAGTCCAACATGGCCTCTTTGGGCCGCACTTGTATTCATTGGTACAATATAATTCAAGCTCTTTTCTCTCATTCCTCCTACAGATCTTGCTGCTTATTTTTATTTTCGGATTTCACTTCAGTATGGAGTTTTTATCTGTTGAGGGGTTGAGGTCAGTGCTTATTATAGGCTCTGTTTCCTCTGCTGGAAGATAATAATTCTGTTGTGTAATCATTAGGCTAAATAAGCATACATTATCACAAATGTGCTACCACTTCCTTCCTATGTACCAGCGCCCACAAAGTTGTCATTCTTTATTGAATTAGATGTTAATGGCCATAAATATGGAGATCAATTTGGGCAAAATTACTGCACCACATTACTGCTATGATGGATGCAAATGGTGCCCAACAGACCTCAATGATTTACAGTAGGGTCTGTTGGGGTTCTATCAAGATTTTCGGAGTTTTGACAGCTATAAAAGAGCCTAGCGATACGCTGCTTGTAGACGTCTATGTGAATGTAGCCAATAGGCACCAATACACATCACATTAAAGGGGTTGTGCCACGAAGCGAGTTCCTTACCTCTTATCTGCTTAGAGGAGAATATAAACAAAGCATTCTGAGTCATGAACGGCTGCAGGAGTGAGAGGGAGGGGGGTGAGCAGAGAGCGAGGAAGCAGGGAGCGTCTCTAAAGTTTACTCAAATAATAACATTACAACAGTGGATTCTCTATACAGCAGACAGACTCACTGCACTTTCTACCCAACCCCTTGCAAGCTCCTTCATGTTTCCTGTCATCAGATAAGAAGTGCAAACACGCAAGTGTCTAATGTAAACTTTCAGGAAACTAAGGGGGACTGAGCAATGCTGTAGCTCTCACAGGCTTCACTTTTTGTAATCGCATATATTTAGAAAAGTGATTAAATACCCATTTTGGAGGATGCCACGTCAACATTACATCGTGGCAAAACCCCTTTAAAGTTGATTAACAGTTTTAACCAAAAATCACATAATTTGTGGGTTAAAATTTTATAACAATCGGTTTTAGCCGATCCCAGTTCTTCATCCGGTGTCATCAACCGTATGTAATATGTTTAATGCACAATATAGATTAAAATGTGTCCCTATGCATCAGGGGTATCATCACGTAATGATAGCTGTAAACATGTAGGCAAAGGTAAATCTATTATTACCAAACACGTTATTATTCTAATTTTGCTTCCTTTCAGTGCTAGAACGGTTCTTATTTCCTGCTTATGTACACCGGTTTCTTTAGGTTACTGACCAGCTCTCTCTGCTCTAGCTGCCCTGGCCATGATGATGTTGTCACTCCATGCTGTGTCTTATCGAAAGGACAGGAGCTTGTTTATGCTTCTTTCTCACAAACTTTAATCCTTCTGTCCTGCTGTTTACATCCTTCCATTACTAGTGTCCCTCTAACAGGCTCAGCTAGGAATAGCAGAGCTGAAATGTCAGTCACTGCTGTAGAACCATCCACAGTCTGAATAGGAAGTAGGAGCCTCAAACTGGGTGTGAAGAGCAGGTTCTGTGAGACAGCAGGGTGAGAACTCCGCTCTAAGTCTTCAGTCAGTTTCTATCTGAGGATGGCCACTTTTAGTAACACCACTGTTTGGGCTCATGAAAAGACTTTGAGGCCAGCAAAACATTTTACAGATGACTCATTTATTACATGGATAAAATGGATTATTTTTTTTCTTTACAATTTTTCTTAAGATCAAAATGATTTTCCAAATATCTTTTGAAGAAGGAAACTAATATTGATAAAAATCAGATCTAAAATTGGTTGTAATCTTTATCTATGTCTATTCTCATAATCACCTCAACATATAGGCAAACCGTCCAGAATAGTAAACCTTGTAGGAATTAGATATTTGGTGCATTAGAGCCATACAAGGTCTCTATGAATATTCTGTGGCAGAATATATTCTGTGTGCAGTTTAAGACTTTGGGCCTAGGACTCCAAACCTCTTAGCATAGATGAAAGCTTACATTTATAAACTAAAGACTGTTTCTTCTGTAGATTGCTCTACTTCAATAAAACTTAACTGTGGTATAAGCTCTACATTGATTAATAATAAATAGATTTATGGCAAAGTCAAATCTAGGCTCTACACAGTTCTTATGTGTAATGACATTTCCTAAACATCTCAAACATTAATTTTGCCGTCTTGCGGGTCCGTGATATATAACAGATTGCAGTGGTTTTTACTATCCGCTTTATTCTTCTTGAAGTCATTTGTCCTTAAAGGGGTTGTCTCACTACATTGATTCATCTCAGTCCTGTTCTCTCTGTTTGAATTCAGGAGCGTGTTTACTGGCTTCTACTAAGCTGCAGTAGAAGCCAGGTCTGTAGCTATAGCAACCAGTGCTGGCAGCCCATCATGAGAGATTAAACAGGTCTGTAGCTATAGCGACCTAAGGAGCTGATGCAGCCCATACAAGAGGGGATATCTAGGAATAGGTAAGATACTGTTAATTGACACATATTGCAAAGTGACTTGTTTTTGCAAGATCTTTAACATAAGAAGCAATCCTTGTAGTGAGACAACCCCTTTAAGGAGCCTGTTTGAACATAAGGGAAGTTACATTTTTAGATCATGCCTGTCAGGTGTAGTATTTGGAGCTCATGATTTACTCTGCTAATTATAAAAATCACATTCATTATTGTTCGAGGTAGATTCTAGCTTGTATGGCACCTCGGCAATGTATGACCATAGAAAGCTATATAATACATTGTATGCGCTGTGGTCAGATGCCAAGTGTGGCGCCTTTCCACCATTTCATAATGCTGGCCAGAGAATATCTTTAAAATTGCATGGAAAGAGTTTCTATGTAGTAAGATTTGCCTTTAACTAACGTACTGTCAGTAGCTGGAATGTCCCTGTAAGAGTCTCACATGCAGTGACATGACCATGCTCTTGGTGTTTTATTTCTTGCTTGTGTTATACATTGAAAACATGGTTATCTTCTATCTCACTTTCTGTAATACTTTCAGGGTCAAATCAGGAACGCAGACAAAGAAAGTGCTGTCTTTGTGTAGTATGTACTGATAAAGCAAAAAGTGAGAACGAAAGTCACGCACTCGCCTAAAAATGAGGCATAATGCTCATCAGGTGGCTTATTTAAATGGTTCACAAACACTCTAGTCACTGACCTTGCTGCGTCAGGGAAAAGAATAGTGTTGCAATTGATCCAGCACTGAGAAATATGCAAAATATACAAAAAAAAAATAAAGAGAACACTAAAATACCACATCCTAGATCTCAAGGAATGAAATATTCCAGTTTGTATTCATTACATATTGCGATGAGAACAATAAAACATGATCAATGAAAATCAATATTAATATCCCATGGAGGTCTGGATTTGGAATGATGCTCAAAATTAAAGTGGAAAATCAAATTTCCGGCTGATCCAACGTCAGTGGAAATGACGCAAGACACGGAAATGAGGCTCAGTAGTGTGTGTGGCTCTCATGTGCCTGTTTGACCTCCCTACAACGCCTGGGCATGCTCCTGATGAGGCGGCGGATGTTCTCCTGAGGGATCTTCTCCCAGACCTGGATTAAAGCATCCGTCAACTCCTGGACAGTCTGTGGAGCAATGTGGTGTTGATGGATGGAACGAGACATGATGTCCCAGATGTGCTCGATTGTTTTCAGGTCGGGGAACAGGCAGGTCAGTCCATAGCATCAGTGCCTACATCATGCAGGAACTGCTGACACACTTCAGCCACATGAGGCCTAGCGTTGTCATGCATCAGAAGATGTTTCAGGGAGCAGAACATTCTCCACGACGTCTCCAGACTCTGTCATATCTGTCACATGTTGTCAGTGTTTATCAGTGAAGAGCACAGGGCACCAGGGTCGAATCTGCCAATCTTGGTGTTCTTTGGCAAAAGCCAATTGCCCTGCACGGTTTTGGGCTGTAGGCACAACACAGACTTGTGGATATCAGGCCTTCATACCACCCTCATGGAGTCTGTTTCTGACAGTTTGAGCAGACACACGGATATTAGTGGCTGCTGGAGGTCATTTTTCAGGGCTCTAGCACTGCTCCTCCTCTTCTTCCTTGCACAAAGGAGGAGGTAATGGTCCTGCTTCTTAGTTTTTGCCTTCTACGGCCCCCTCCACATTTCCTGGTATACTGGTCTGTCTCCTGGTATCTGCTCCATTTTCTGGACACTGTACTGATACACACAACTAACCTTCTTGTCACAGCTCGCATTGATGTGCCATCCTGGGTGAGCTGCACTACCTAAGCAACTTTTGTGGTTGTAGAAACTGCCTCATGAAACCTCTAGGGTGAGAGCAATGCCCAAAATTTGCAAAAGTGACCAAAAAGTAAGCTAAAAGGTTAGAGAACAGAGAAATGTTTTGTCACCACCTGCAGAACCACACCTTTACAGGGGTTGTCTTGCTAATTACCTATCATTTCTATCTGTTGTCTGTTTCACTTGCACAACAGCAGGAGAAATTGATTCACAATCAGTGTTGATTCATAACTGGACAGGTTCATTTCACAGAAGTGTGATTGACTTACATGTGTTGTTTTAGTGTTCCTTTTTTTTTTTTTAGCACTGTATGTAACAAATCCAAATGAAAACTGTCTTGGTCTAAGACTTTCTTTGTTGCCCATAGAAACCATTCAGAGCTCCCCTTTCAGTGCCCTGTATGAAATGAAAGGGGAGCGCTGAATGGTTGCCTTAGACCAAGACAGTTTTCATACATGTGGCCCATAGTGAGCACATGATTCTGCATATGTATAGGACATAATAGTAATACAATACATCTTACCTGTCAGAAAACACATGTAGGCAGTTGCTTACGCGTTTCAGTAAAGCTGCCTTAGCCTACATTCCCAAAACTCCCTATTAAAATCTATTCCCAAGACGAGTCACATGCTAAAACGCAATAATAGTGAAATCCTAGTATTTAAAGCCCAAAAAAAAGTTTAACCATTGTACCAAAAGGAGGGTTTAATTTTGCTTCATTTTATGGGTAACACAACATAAATTGCTTGAGAAAAACCCCTTTATAAATTTTTAAAAACCTATGCTATAAATGCAACCATGAACTTGGGTGAGCTGAATGTTGCTTTTTCTATTTTCCATAAGAAACAGGATAGCACACAACATCCACAAAAGAGAGGAACTCTTAAAAATATTTCAATATCCAGAAGACCCACAACGCACGAAAGGAATGTAGAGGCAAATGTTGATAACCAGACGTGACTCATACAAAGTCGTGTTGCAGACAACAAAATAAACATAATGTAATAAACCAATACAAAAGATAACATCGTTGATAAATATAACACCGTCTAAGGGTGATAAACAATGGTTCTGTTCATTTACATAAAGTACATAAAACATCTTTCTTGGCATCAAATTAATAAAATATGATGGAGAAAAAAAGTGAGCAGAAAATGTTTGCTTTCAAATCTAGCCGCACGATAATTTAGAGCTGGTTTAATCCTTATTCCACGTAACAAAGGACAAACTCGTCACATGGAACCAAAGAACTGGAATCAGTTCAGATGTGCTCGATTTCGATACAGAAAACCCTTCTGAATTTATGTGCAGTATGTAGTAAAGGGTTATGACTCGTTTATTAGTTAAAGAGGTTGTCTCACTACATTGATTCCTCTTACCTCATTGATTCAGGGGTGTGTTTTCTGGCTTCTACTAGGCTGCAGTAGTAGCCAGGTCTGTAGCTATAGCGACCATTGCTGTCATGAGAGATTGAACACGTCTATAGCTATAGCGACCTGAGGAGCTGATGCAGCCCATACAAGAGGGGATATCTAGGAATAGGTAGGACATTGTTAATGGACACATATTGCAAAGTGACTTGTTTTTGCAAGATCTTTAACATAAAAAGTAATCCCTGTAGTGAGACAACCCCTTTAAAGCCTATTCTTCAGTTATATGGTTTCTGATGAACATTGGTCTCCTGCACCAAAGCTCTGGATGTTGAGTTCCTCTTGAGAGTTCCTCTCTTCAGTCGATGTGTGCTTCCCTGTAATATGTAATGCTGTACACCACATGCTACATGCTACTCCTTTCCACATGCTACACACTACTCCTTTCCCTATCTCCCTGTCTCTGGAAAGGATTGTGTTTCTCATGCTGGGCAGCAGGTGTTCAGTGTCTGATGAACAGCCAAACACTTTCTCAGTACCAGAGCTATGTTTGTGATGACCATAAGCACTGTACTGACTTTCACCTTGTACTAGAAGGGTATGCAGGCAGCTGTGAGTAGAGTCATGTTGTGTAAGTGGTGAAGAATCGGGGGAACTGCAGTACTTAAAGGGGTTTTGTCACTAAAACTAATTGGCTTTTAACATGTCAGGAAAAGTAAATGAAGACTTTTACTAAATACATTGCTCTTTTGATTTTGCCCTGGTCAGAAGAGAAATTTAAGTACTCGGAGTTCACACAGTATCTCTAGGTTACCATCCATATCTTCCTTCCTGATTAGACAGCGAGCCGGGAGTGATGTCACCATGACCAAATGGAGCAGTCTTTATTTCTGACAAGATTAGATGGTTTACCTTTGTTAAGCACTTGTTTTCAATTATTGGAGCTCGGTAGCTTTGTTTTTCTACAAATTAAATCTTCTGAACTCATGTCTCTGTAACAGCTCAGCTAGTTATAGAAGAGCTGAATATGCTAATACTGCTGTGGAACCACCCACAGCATGACCAAGCAGTGCGAGTCTGAAGCTGTCTGTGACTCTTAACATTGGCAATTCTGTCCAAAGCATGGCCTAGCAAAATGAAAACCATACTGGACAACACAATGAAAGTTAGTTGTGACTCCTGAGCTATTGTGGCATTATCTGGTGAGAATTCAGAAACATATAGGTGCCCTTTTTGTTGTTTTGTAATCTGTTAACTCCTTTAAGATTGTGAGCATTCGGCAGCCGATAGCTCTTTTAGCTCCCTAGAAACACGCACGTTTGGCTGGGTATGCATATTTATTTAACTGAGGTTGATGAGAATAAGAGAAGTGTCTGGAAACGGTTTATCTGCCCCGACAACAAAGCACCGAGCTAAAATCTAACATGACTGTTTTTTCTTTTCCGCAACATCTGCCATTAAGAGAAGGTTATGAGACCCCCAAACACAAGGGTGATTATTGGTTGAACCCACCAAGATTGGTGGATTAACATATAAATAATTTGTATGGCCATAAATATAGAGGCATATTAGTTGTCTTTGGTTTACCTAAGATAAGGTGGACAAGTAATATTCATAATTCATTATTCCATTATTATTATTTGTGTTTACATGGGACTGCACATCTGACTTACAAGTGTAAGTTTTTTTCATGTGGGACTGCACAGTATAACTGTTCTCTCTGTATGTAATTTGCGTGAGATTGCACATCTTACATGGGACTGCTGTGTACAGCGGTGTTCTCTGTTTCTGATTTAAGCACAAAATTGTTTTACGTGGGACTGCACAGTACAGCTGTGTTCTCTATGTAGTTTGCATGGGACTGCACATCTTTCATGGGACTGCTTTGTTCTCTCTTTCTGTTTTACGTGGGACGGCACATGAGATTTACATGGGTCTGCTGATGTAAGGCTGCACACCTTACATGGGACTGCTGTGTTTTCTGATTTGTATGGGACAGCACATGAGATTTACGTGGGTCTGTCGATGTAAGACTGTGCATCTTACATGGGACTGCTGTTTTCTCTTTGTTTTACGTGGCGCTGCTGCTTGTAAATGCGTTCCCATCTGCGACTTGATCCCCCTGTGCGTTCCCTGTTCACTACATCGACTTAGCCTGCGTGTTTTCGGACGCGACCTGGGTGGGCCAGCATTCAGCCGACAGCCAGTAATACATTAACAGGGCGTAACCCGAGCTGGGCTCAAATACTTTTGCTAAGCACAAATAAAGCAGCCCTTTCTCTCTAAACCATGGCACTTTGCTAATGGTAACCAAGGACGTACATGCTTAGATTTTTGGGCCCCTTATTTTAAACTATGATCTACGTAGTGAGACAACCCCTTTAACATGACGTATTGCCTTTTTTTATTTTGTGTATGGTTTTAGCTGGGCTGAAATTAAAGAGGACCTAAGGCTATTCCTGACTTGTCTGCTTTAGTAAATACTAGTTTTGCCCATGAAATAACAATTATACAACATCTTTCCTTAAATATCTTCTTTGTATTGTTCCCCTTCATTAATAATATGTCAGATGGGTGTTACCAACTGGGGCTATGTCCTGCACAGTCTAATATTGCCCAATCAATGCTGACAGTCACAAACATTTGAAAACTGGAATGGTAACACCCAGCTGACAGATTCAATAATATATTTCTAGAAGGAATAACAGAAGAACAGCAAAACACAGAGTTATAAGAGAAGATGCTCTAGATTTCAGGGAACATCATGGTAGACTTTCTTGAAACAGAGCAACATGGTTTATCATAAAGGGGTGTTCTCACAAGCTGTTTCATAACCAACTTTAGACTCCCACTTCCTGGTTAGGCTGTGGGAGGCTCTGTAGCAGTGATTGGCATATCAGCTCTTCTGTTCCTGTTACAGTGACGTGACTGCTGGTGGTTTATAATCTGAAGTATACAAGGATGTAAAGGTTTTCATTAAAGGGGTTGTCTCGCTACAAAGATCAGCTTTCAACATGTAGAGAGCACTAAATCAAGATGTTTTCCAAATATATTGCGTTGTTAATTTTTTTTTGTTAAGGAGCTACAAGTGATTTGATCACCTTCCTGGCTTTCTCTGGTTTCCCAAGTGACCGACCTGTGTACATCTGCCACCCACTGTTGTTTGTTCTATCTGATAGCAGGGAGTGAAGTCATCACACAGGTCGTGCAGCACAGAACTTCGGTCAGTGAAAGCTTGTTTGTTATCTGATCTTTCAGACAAAAGACAGTAATTACTGCTGTTTACATAAATGGGTTGTCTCACTACATTGATTCCTCTTACCTCAGTCCTGTTTTCTTGGTTTAACTTTGAATTCAGGGGCGTGTTATATGGCTTCTACTATGCTGCAGTAGAAGCCAGGTCTGTAGCTATAGCAACCAGTGCTGGCAGCCTATCAGGACAGATCAAACAGGTCTGTAGCTATAGCGACCTGAGGAGCTGATGCAGTTCATACAAGAGGGGATATCTAGGAATAGGTAGGACACTGTTAATGCACACGTATTGCAAAGTGACTTGTTTTTGCAAGATCGTTAACATAAAAAGCAATCCTTGTAGTAAGACAACCCCTTTAAATCTCATGCTGTAAGGACCAGGGAAGCTTCTAAGTTAATCTAATTAGCAGAAGTCTGAATACACAGAGCTCATATGCAAATTACAGACAGCTTGTGACAGAGCAAAGCAGCATTACTTCATACATGCATCCTGAGACTTTGAGATGAGACAACCCCTTTAACTCGGGTAAACAAACTCCTGTGCTGGAGATGAGACTCAGCGGGGAGAGACTCCGCATGGTTAGACAGCAGCTTAGGGAGTAATCGGATGAAAGAGAGAGCAGGGAGCGGTGGTCGGTAACCAAAAGAAACTTGTGTACACTAGCAGTAGATAATATATTCTTTATCTCCTGAAAAAATCAAAACAGCAATTTATTTGGTAATAGTCTTCATTTACCTTTCCCTACATGTTAAAAGCTAATCATGGTTTTGAGAAAATCCATTTAAGGGTATTTTCAAGTGTGAGTTTTATTGCACATTTACTACAGCAGAACTATCAGGAGTTGTCACAGGTCCTCTATAAGATACTGGATCCGCTTTTGATGTGATTGCGATGCTTGTCACTACAAAGCGCATAACAGAGCGTTTACAATAGAGTTCAGTAACTGGCATAAATATTTTAGCTCTTCTTCAGGCTTTCTGTAGGTGATAATGTGCAGAATTCCTCATCTGCAAAATGTCAGTGTTAAACTTGCAGGAGGCAATAGCTGCAAATGGTTATGACTTCAAGTGATGTTGTCCCTTCCCTGATCTGGCATTGATTATGATCACATATACAGATATGTATTCATGTTCATTACCAAGAATGGACAAATGATTATTTACACAAATACAACTGATATCACCTCCCCAATGAAACAATTTTTGACATTATAGGTTTAATTTCTGGAAAAAAAATGCTCAGCATGAGCACCACTAGTCACTGTGCTGGAATTACACTGTGGTATTAGTAACTGGGCCCTGTTGTGTCATTCCTTTCAATTGTTTCTTGGATACTTAGCATGTGTATGGGCAGCTTTATGATCTGTCTTGAGAATATCTGTAGATTATTGCTCATACACGCACAGCAGGACAGCTGGATTTTATTTCCCTTTGCAAGTAGCCATGGCTGTGTTTCCTCACTGTACTGAATAGAAATGTATTGCTTCACATCCAATATGCACATTAAACTGGAATTCTTTTTTCCTATTCTTTTCTAGTTAAGCGCCAACGTGCTGATCTTCCTTTGCACAAATATTATTGGCATCTGCACCCACTACCCCGCAGAGGTGTCCCAGAGACAGGCGTTCCAAGAAACACGAGGATACATCCAAGCCAGGCTGCACCTCCAGAGAGAAAACCAGCAGCAGGTTAGTAGGAAACGCATGGGAGTAGTGGGCCCTAATGCAAAATCTGTGACCGGGACCTTCACCTATGCTGTCATGTATGTTATTCACTTCACCTCTGCCCCCTTAAAGCTATACTACGATAATGGGAAACGAAAAAGTGAAGTACATAAATCATGTATTTTATAACAAGAAAAACAGTGGTACTGGGCGCAGCTGGCAGAGCCAGGAGGACGGGTAGGCAGGAATATGCGAGCGACTATCGCGGTCTATCAATTAGGGTGCGGCTACGCGCCCCATTGTAAAATGTCGGTCAGATTCTGTCTTAGAATGCAGCCATTATTTTATCGTCCTTTGGTTTTGGGGGTTCTGTCCGCGGTTTGGGGATTCACCCGCCCCCTTAAAAGGGAATGTGTCATCAAAAATGAGTCGTTGTTTAAGTCCCATTTTTATGTTGAACACATTTTTTTTTTTTTAGGAATTTTTGTTTTTTTTTTCATATCACTTTCAATATTTTTTAATAATTCTCAAGTCTTGCAGTTTTTACTTTGGCCACTAGGCCTTGTTTGCACAGCTTTAACAGCAGTCAGATGCTTTACAGTAGGTTCATGCACATAGGAGACTTAAGACTGACTCAGTCCCATTCACTTCTATAGGAGAGTTTTCTAGGCATGCTCTGTGACCTGGGAAGAAATCAGTGTGCAGGGAGATGAAAGGGTGAACTGTGACTATCTCCTCTTGTGACTGGTGGATCCTGTGTTATCTATTCACACTGGTGTCTCCTTTCAGTTTGACCCTCTTTGTGCTGATAATGAGCAGACAACTGAAAATCTTTCTGTACAGAACAGGATGTGTTAGACTGTTACTCGGCTTTCTGGCCAAAGTGAAAACAGCAGGACTTTAGAATTATTAAAAAAAAAATATTGAAAGCGATATGGAAAATAAAAAATAAAAAATTCTTAAACAATAAGTCATTTTTGATAACACATTCCCTTTAACCATTGAATAGCACAGCTTCCGTCAAAAAACGGGCAGCTGTATATGGAGCTGCCTGCTCCATATACAGCCGCCCATCACCAGAGAACTCCTGATCCTGGACATTTAACTACTTAGATGCCACGGTTAACATGATTGCAGCATCTTGGCAGTTATGCAGGAGGTGAGCACCCACTTCCACCTTCCGAATGTCTCTCCCACGATGCAGTTGCAGGGTGCCAATCAGCAGTCATGGCAGCGGGGAGCCCAATAAAGTACACTAGGGGTATTTTACACGGAAAAAACATGGAAATTTACTAGTGATGTCAATGGGGATGGCTAAAAACGTGGCCAAAACATTTGTATGTGGTTTTTAACACATACAATGTCCAATACCACATAGAAAGGAATGGGACTTGTAAACCATGAGTAATAAAAACACGCTAAATCCACATGCAAGAGCATGTGAAATACTCTTTGAAAACCGTATTGGACAAGACCGTTTTTAATGGCAGAATCTGACTAAGGCTATGTTCACACAACTTAATTGCGGGACGTATTTCGCCCCGCAATTATGCCGTGTGTACGGGGGTGGAGCGGGGCGGGGGGGTCGGCATCCTGCCGAGCCCATAGACATTCATTATTCTCAGTGCGTATACGCCGTGAATAATTGACGTCACTTCTCTCCCCGCTCGCCGTATTGTGTGAGCAGGGAGAGGAGACGTAATCCATAGTTCTCTATGAGAACTGTGGATTACCGTAATGACTGGGACGTATTTCAGCCCGTAATTTGCGAAGTACGACGCGAATTACGGGCTGAAATATGTCCCAGAATAAGCCGTGTGAACATGGCCTAATAGATTTTTCTCGTTGTGTGGACGTACCCTAAAAAGCAATATTGATTCACCAAGGTTCTGTCCATCATTTACAATGGAAAAAAGTCAAAGTAGGCTCAGTACAGTTCAATGTTGCCAATTGTCTGCCTGCATAGAACATCTGAAAAAAAAAAAGAGTCAAATAACTTTGTTTGTGGCTTGCCTGTTTGTGCACTTCTCCCCTGTGCAGGAGCGCCTCCTGCTGTCTGTCCTGCCGCGTCATGTTGCAATGGAAATGAAAGAAGATATCAACACCAAAAAGGAGGATATGATGTTCCATAAAATCTACATACAAAAGCATGACAATGTCAGGTAATGTCTAGCTTACTATTAGGTTTTTAGAGATACATTGTTGTACACGTTACAAGCTCTCGCCTATAGGGTGGCATCAATTTTAGAATGGTAAAGTGAAGGACCGGGGCTTGTTTGTGTTGGGAGATCCAGTCTCTTGATGAAAGTACCGGTCAGCTAACAATGGTGATCTTTTGTGGGTAAAGTGCCTCCTAATGGCTGTGCTTATGGTTAGAAAGGAATTTCATAAAGTTCTGTGGTAGGTGACTGAAGAAAGTTTAGGTCTCTAACATTTCAAGAACAAGATATAGTATACTGACGGTGCCATTGTTTGAACGTTAATAAATCTGATTTGTGTTTGCAGTGCATTGCAGATCTGACAGTCTTTTTCCTTACAGTATCCTGTTTGCGGACATTGAAGGGTTCACCAGCTTGGCATCACAATGCACGGCACAGGAACTAGTCATGACTCTGAACGAGCTCTTTGCCCGCTTCGACAAGCTAGCTGCAGTAAGTACAAATTAACATTTCAGATTTCTGTTGTACTCTTCTTCATGAAAATTTAATGCAGCCAGTCACCTTATGACACTCTGGTTCTAAGCAACAATTCACAAAAAAATACAAAGAAGGGGTAGCCTAACAGCCAATAAAACTTAACCTTTAATATATACCAATAAAATACCTACAAGCCCTATACTCCCCCTAACCACAATAACTAAATAACTACTTATCAAAAATAAGGAGCACCCGTCCCAATAAGGACGACTCCCCCAGGAACCTACCCGAACTACAAAACCCTATTATCCCCTAGAACAGCCTAGAAGGTACAAATATATCCAATAGAAATAGGGTAATCACGTTATAATCCAGTCAATGATCTCTAATAGAACCAATCAAATATCATCAAAGCCGACGCGTTTCCTCCTCTAATGTCAGGATTCATCCGGGCAAACTCAATCGAAATTATTGAAGATACATCAAACCAAGTCCTCAGAGAAAGAAGCGATATCCAGTATTATAAAAAAGGTGATCCAAAGGGCCCTGCCTATCTAAGGAGCTCTAAGATGTGGGTCGGCTCTTGAAATCAGTGGGGCTGTCATGTAGAGCTCTTCCCCATCAGAGGAGGCCACCTTATTCCCAGCGGGTAAAATCGTTCTTTTTATTGAGTGGACGTAGATAGCCACATTGAGTATTGGTAAAAAGAAGAGAAGATATTAATGTGACTTATGTGATTAATGTGTATCTGTCCCTCTTTTGTGTACATCTGATTATACCCTGTAGCTGGAAGATCACTGTCTATACACTATATTATATCCAAAGGTGGAGTATTAAGATACTTTGGATCACCTTTTTGATAATACTGGATATCGCTTCTTTCTCTGAGGACTTTGTTTGATGTATCTTCAATCATTTGGATTGAGTTTGGCCGGATGAATCCTGACATTAGACGAGGAAACGCGTCGGCTTTGTTGTGTGTCGAGTCTTCTGGGGTCGCTGACTGTTTACTATCTAGTGGACTGTCCCAGTCCTGTATCGTTTTGGGGGTTTTGTTGTTCTACCAAGCCAAAATTCACTAAGATTTGGAAAAGGTGCAGACACCATAGGCCACATGTATGAAAACTGTCTAGGTCTAAAACTCACTTTGCTGCCCACAGCAACCAATAAGAGCGCTCTTTCATTTCATGTGCTCTGGAAAAATGAGAGGGGCGCTCTGGTTGCTATGGGCAACAAAGAGTTTTAGACCTAGACAGTATGTGTGTAAGTGTATATATATATATATATATAGATATTTATTTATTTATTTGTAAGTGTTGAACTGCAAAAACCGGTAGGCACAAATGGGTTTTGGATGCAAAAATAATAGGGTTTTTATTTATACAGCAAAAATGAACATGGGTACATCAATCAGGAACACACTATTTCTCCAGCAGGAGGTCTCACAGCATCCAGTCAATGTTCATACACAGAGCAACATATGGCTTAACTCCAGTCAAGTAGACGTAAAGTCCGCATACGAACGTATACTGTAGTCTGAGTCCAAGGTAGCCGGATTGCGTCCCAGAGCTCCTCTCCCAGCTCCTTACTGTGGCGTACTGTGGAGGGAAATGGCAAACAGAAAATCCTCCGAGTTACACTCATCATCTAAGGTCTGAAACCAGCAGGCTTTTAAAGGCCTCAAGTGGTCCAGCAAAATCCTGCACCGGTCTGTGGTGATGGCCTCCCACCCTCACTACAGCCATCCCGGAAAAAGAGCCCATGTAAGCTGCATGGCAGCTATACGAACTGTATACATACATCAGTAATTTACAGTCACTGACTAAGACGCTCTTTTTTCCCCCACCGAGCTCCTGGGACTTCGTTGACATATACTCTGCAGTTCTCCTGCTGCAATTTGGCTGGATGGAAAAGCTGGTACGTACTGCCGAACCAGCCACCCTGACTGCCATGAAATTTTAACACACCATACAGCAACCTGTTTGGCACATATCTTCCATCTACTGTCTTTCTTGCCGGTTGCCTACTATGTATGTATATATATATGTATATATGTGTATGTATATGTATATATGTATGTGTATATATATTGTATATATATGTGTGTATATGTATATATATATGTGTATATATGTATATGTGTATATATATATGTGTATATATGTATATATATATGTGTATATATGTATATATATATATATATATGTGTATATATGTATATATGTATATATATATATATATATATGTATATATGTATATATATATGTATATATATATATATATATGTATATATATATATATATATATGTATATATATATATATATATATATATATATATGTATGTGTATATATATATATATATATATATATATATATATATATATATATATATATATATATATATATATGTTTTCATGTAACCTCTTGCCCGCCCTCCAAAACCTCGGGGCATCAGGACTGATAGATATATGTAAAACTATCTTTGTTTTAATGTTCAAGTTAAAGGAAGCCTGTCAGGTGTTTTTTTGCTACCGTATCTGAGAGTAGAATATGAAAGAAGATGAGCTCTTTTATATTTAGGATTATACACTCACCGGCCACTTTATTAGGTACACCATGCTAGTAACGGGTTGGACCCCCTTTTGCCTTCAGAACTGCCTCAATTCTTCGTGGCATAGATTCCACAAGGTGTTGCAACGATGCTCAATTGGTACCAAGGGGCCCAAAGAGTGCCAAGAAAATATTCCCCACACCATGACACCACCACCACCACCAGCCTGAACCGTTGATACAAGGCAGGATGGATCCATGCTTTCATGTTGTTGACGCCAAATTCTGACCCTACCATCCGAATGTCGCAGCAGAAATCGAGACTCATCAGACCAGGCAACGTTTTTCCCAATCTTCTACTGTCCAATTTCGATGAGCTTGGCAAATTGGAGCCTCAGTTTCCTGTTCTTAGCTGAAAGGAGTGGCACCCGTTGTGGTCTTCTGCTGCTGTAGCCCATCTGCCTCAAAGTTCGCCGTACAGTGCGTTCAGAGATGCTCTTCTGCCTACCTTGGTTGTAACGGGTGGCTATTTGAGTCACTGTTGCCTTTCTATCAGCTCGAACCAGTCTGCCCATTCTCCTTTGACCTCTGGCATCAACAAGGCATTTCCGCCCACAGGACTGCCGCTCACTGATGTTTTTTCTTTTTCGGACCATTCTCTGTAAACCCTAGAGATGGTTGTGCGTGAAAATCCCAGGAGATCAGCAGTTTCTGAAATACTCAGACCAGCCCTTCTGGCACCAACAACCATGCCACGTTCAAAGGCACTCAAATCACCTTTCTTCCCCATAACTGATGCTCGGTTTGAACTGCAGGAGATTGTCTTGACCATGTCTACATGCCTAAATGCACTGAGTTGCCGCCATGTGATTGGCTGATTAGAAATTAAGTGTTAACGAGCAGTTGGACAGGTGTACCTAATAAAGTGGCCGGTGAGTGTATGATTTGGTGCAGGATTTCTGAGTAAAAAGCAGAGTGAATTCTGACCAGACACCTAAAGAGACAGTAGGAGTCCTGCTTACCCTGCCCACATACAGTGATTGGCAGCTTTCCCTGCATCAGAGTGTGTACAGAGCAATCACTATATGTGGACGGGGTCAGTTGCACTTTCATAGATTTTCTCTGCGTTTTACTTAGAAATTCAGCATCAAATCATATATATCTGTGTATCATGAAGCTCCGCTTTTTCCCCCTCTCTCACATTCTGCTCCCAGAAAGGGCAGCACAAAGCACCTGACAGGTTTCCTATACGGCCAAGAACTATCTAGCCGTAAAGCTTTCTTTAACACATTACTTTTTATGTGTTTACGTTTCCACCTGTGGTCTCCAAGCTAGTTCAGTGCCAAGCATTAAAACTGAAGACAAATGGACTGCGATAGAAATTGTGCCACACACAGACTACAAGTTTCCAAATGGTTGAGTGTGAGAAGGAGGCCCCCTGATGAGGTTTGGCGCTGCTCCTCTCACAAACAGAATACAAACATACTCTTTGGTTGCCTAATATTCTGGCATTTTAACTTTTCCTTGGAGCTTGTTCTTGTTGGATGCGGTCTCATGGTTCTTCTAATTACGTTACTGAGTCATAGTTTAATAATTTGTTTTAAATGGTTCCCACTTTTTTTTCTTTTGGCTTGGAAAGCAGTGTCTGTGAAACATGTTAAAATTATGTGGGAGAGAATATAGCTGGAGCCCGAGGTGTAAGACAGCATTGCACTTGACAATGGAATTTTGGAGCCATCAAGGTGACTGTGTCTTCTCACAGCAGAATGTATTGCAGTGCATTCCTGCTATGCCTTTCCATAATTTCATAACTATCTCTTTCTATTTCAAGGAAAACCACTGCTTGCGCATCAAGATCCTGGGGGATTGTTACTATTGTGTCTCTGGATTGCCTGAAGCTCGTGCTGATCATGCTCACTGCTGTGTGGAGATGGGTGTTGATATGATTGAAGCCATCTCGTAAGTGGACTTATACTTAAAGGGGTGTTCTAACCACAGCGATTAGCTTTAAACATGTTGACAAAGGTAAATAAATGACTATTACCAAATACATTGCTGTTCTGATTTTACTTAGTTTCTGAGCTAGAGCAGTTCTCATTTTCTGCTTATGTATACAATCATCCCTAGGTGGTCCCAATCCTGGCTATGACTATGGTCGATGTCACTATCTGCTGTGCCTTATCGGCAACACAGGAGCTTCTTTATCTTTCTTACTGACAAAGCTCTGTAGCCTTGTGCCCTGCTGTTGAATTTTTTATAAATAAAGAAAATTAAAAAAAAACCTCCATTACCAATCTCCCTCTAAAAGGAACAGCTAGAAATAGCAGAGCTGATATGTCAGCTCCTGCTGTAGAACAACCCACAGCCCAACCAGGATGTGGGAGCCTGAAAAATGAAAGGGAAGAGCAACCTGTGAAAAACCCCAATGGGGAAAACCCCTATGAAAAATCAAAACCAACTTGTGACTTGTATTCAGTGCTTTATTCATATGGCGAGGATTTCTAGAATATACAGTATAGAGTTTTATGCAGATTCACAGCTGACATGTCAGTGTAGTTGCATAAACAGTGGAGAAGTGTTAAGTGTATGGGTAAGGTGCTTGTCAATAAGGATGTTCTCGATCATGGTATAGTCTTGACTAACCTGTCTTTTTATTTTAGGTTAGTGAGAGAAGTTACAGGGGTAAATGTGAACATGCGAGTAGGAATACACAGTGGACGTGTTCACTGCGGTGTCCTTGGCCTGCGAAAGTGGCAATTTGATGTATGGTCTAATGATGTGACTCTCGCCAATCATATGGAAGCTGGTGGCAAGGCCGGGTGAGTAAAACATCTCAGCATTGTTGTACATGACTTTATAAACTGTAAAGATTATAATCATCTTTATCTCATCCATTGGTGTTCTAACTGTTATTTCTATTATTCCTGCTCAGACGCATACACATCACAAGTGCTACTTTAAATTATCTTAATGGAGATTACGAGGTGGAACCTGGTCATGGAGGGGAGAGAAACGCATATCTAAAGGAACACGACATCAAAACTTTCCTGGTAACTGGATGCAGCCAGAAGAGGGTACGTTCGAGGGCACCAATTCTTTAAAGCATACACTTAAATAGCTTTAACTTAAATAGCTTTAACTACTTAATGCCGAAAATAGATTCTTCATACATTAGTTTATTTCACAAACTGGTGATTCATGAGTTTTTTTATGTTATGCTTGATTTGCTTTGGATTAGCTACCTTTTGTTTTCAACACAGTTATCAGCAATCATATTCCACAATCAATCAGAGTGGATAGTGTTGAAGGGCTTCATACTTCCACTTCTTGTTTAAGCTGTGAGTGGTTCTACAGCATTGTCTGACCTTTCAGCTCTGCTTGCTCCAATTCTTAGCTGTGCCTATTAGAGAGACATTGGTGAAGGAGGGTTTTCGGAAAAAAAAAAAAAAAAGACATTGCCCAAGGGGGGATCTGGCTATAAATGTGAGCTAGTAAAGCTGTATTTGCCGGTGATTCACACATTCACACTGTATATATTTAGGCATATACTAATCAGCTATAATGTTAAAAGGCGTAAAGACTGGTAATGTCAGTAGTTCTAGAAAAATATAGGGTCGCACTCCATAGAAAGGTGCACTGTGGAGGTGGTCAACGGTTTGATTCTCGGCATTCAGTATCCAATTACCACAGCACACAACAATAGAATTGAAGGGTTAAAGGGGTAAATCTTTATTTGTGTCCATTATATAAACCGTTTTGAAAGATTTAGCAACTGAATAGTGAGGTATGAACGGCCATAATATATGGTTAGGCAGTGGGTTTCTGAGGGTTATGTATTGGAAGAGGAAAGATTGGCCTAGAACCTTGGCGAATTTTACAGGGGCCAAATTGTAAAGGCTAGATGACTGGGTCAGTGGATTGTTCCTGGTATAGATTGGTTAGTATCTACCAGAAGTGGTCCAGCAAAGCACCTCTGGTAAACCATTGGCAGGTTCGGGTGTGCCTTGTGCTCATTCATGCGCATGGGAAGCTAAGGGTAACCTGCCTGGTCTGATCCCACAGTATAGCTACTGTAGCACTAATTGCTGAAGTTCTTGCTATCTTTAATAGGGAGAGGTCCTATGGAGTCCAAGCCTAAATGGGTAAGAACTGTTAGTGGCACAAGGCAGGTGCTTTGGATGTTCTGACTGATCAGTGTAAGCATGGTGTTGTGGCCATTTGAAGGATTTGTTCTTGAGTTAAGAGTGTGTCATATAAAATATGTTCCTTTTTGTTTTTTTTGTTTTGTTTTTTAATGTAGAAAGACGAAAAGGCCATGCTGGCTAAAATCCAAAGAGCCAGAGCCAACTCAAATGAAGGCCTTACACGGGTCTGGGTTCCTGAGAGATCCTTTACACGCAACAAAGGCTCAAAAGCTTTCCGTCAAATGGTAAGTGTTCAACTGTGAATCGTTGGTAGACCGGTTCACAACAAACTATAATCAATATTATACTATTTTATTATATATTACATATTCAACTGCCATTCACTACCGTGGCCATAGCTTTAACTTTACCACAGTGACATAAAGGCAGATAAACGATCATATGTGATTAGAGCCTAATAATAATGGGGAGACACAAGCTCTCCAGCCTGCCTATGGGTTACATGGCCGCCTATAACCTTGATAAGCCAGCATATATACTGCACTTCTGCAGTGACTGCCGGAGGGTATAGTCAGAGGGAGCTGTCCCCAGGAATTTATGAAGCCAAATCGGCAGCAATTGGATTGCAGGGCGGTCTCCAGGATAAAAAGGGCTCGTTATGGTTATACCTGCCATCTTACATCTCAGCTACATGTTCTCCCATTATAAATGCAACTATGATCAAAGTAGGGTTTGATTGCAAATTCACCTCAAAATGTGACTAATTGAAGGATTTTTATTTTTGAATTTAAAACGCACCAAATCCATAATTGCTCAGTGAAAATAATAACGTGCCAGCGTTCTGTGCTTAGCAGGCATTGAAATATCCATTTACAGCATGCAAGCTGCAGTGAATCGGGCTGTGACAGGAAAGCTGTGTTAGTGCTTCACGATTCTCTGGCCTCACGCAGACTGCTGATTTTTCCCAAGGACTGAGCGCGAGAGAGGCCTCCTGGTGAGGGTAGGCAGAGACGACACAGGGACGCACAGCTCTTCTTTCAGAAACACTTAATTAAATAGTTCGTCAGAGGGCCTCCTGTGGGATCTGCCTAATGAGACATGCCAAGGGGCGAGCAACTCTCAAGTCACATGCCTTTCTCTGCCAGATCTTTCCTAAGGGCATGATGCAGCCTTGTCACATATTCCCCGAAGAGCGTCTATTTAAAATGTGTTACGCTTCAGTAAATTAATACGGGCAAGCGACTGAGTCAAACTGCGGCGTGCGCATGTGGAACCAGGAGGTATTTTACCCATTCTGATGTCATGCCTTAGCAAAGGCTAAAGCCCCTGGAATCTATCCATAATAAATAAGCTCTAATTACCGATTCCATGTGAACATTCTCCAGGCTAATGAGCAAAGCATCTTTTAAAAAAAT
>JAODAL010036019.1:0-42236 GCA_025379985.1 Phyllomedusa bahiana
TTTAAACAAACTAAATAAAAGTGCGCTATTTGCGCAAAACTATCAATTGCTAGCCTACGGGGGTAGGGATAGCTGGTTTTATTCCCAAATTTGAAATCGGCCGGTTTTTGGCTTTCAAAAATTTTCCCCGATCACGCGAAGTTTGGGTGACAATCTTCCCAGAAAATTTGTGCCTTTTTTCAGGTTTCCTTTCATTTTGGGGGCCCCCAACATCCCGAGGATAAGGGGGGTGAGGGGGATGTACAACGTCACCACTTTGCAGTGTTGGATCTCATTGCCTGTAAAAAAATCCGTAAACTCGTTTTATCTATTCAACTCATTTCCTGTTGAGCCATCTCAGTCTAGACATTAAAACAGCAGGCGTGTCTCTCTGTTTTTTAAACAATAGCTGTTAAAAGCTCGTTAATAGCTTTTCTAAACAAAAAACCATCTATCTACCTCAGCAGAATACAGTTAATTAAGAATTCATTCTTATTAAGTTAGAGAAATTTTTAAAGGGATATCTATGGTGGTGAAGTTTGGGGGGGGTTGGCTGCGGGGGGGGCACAAAGGAGGGGCATTTAAAAAGAGGAATTTTGCAGCCAGTGTGTTCTGTGATCTTCAATTGAAAAAGAATTGTTTTATACCTCTTTTTTTTCCAGCAACCCTGATAGATTGAAAATTTTTCCTGTGTTTTCAGTTCCAAAACAAAAACTGCTGTGGGGGGGGGGGGGGGGGGGGGGAAGGGGGGGGAGGGGGAGGGGAGAGGCATTTGAAAGGAAGATATTTTGCAGCTCAGTGTGTTCTGTGATCTTCAATAGTGATGAACGATTACGTTGACTATCGTCATCGGGTCGATAGTCGATATCGGGAAAATTTTCAATAAGATACCATAGTCGAAAAAAATTATCGCCCCATGACCATTAAAATCGTGGGGAAAAGGGAAAAACACCTTCATTCTTACATCCAAAAAGGGATTTGGGGAAGCGGAATTAAAAGTCCCCAACAGCAAAAGGAACGGGGTAAAACTTGGAACTCACTTTGGTTATAAAAGCCCAAAAAAAAAAAATCACAGACCATCGCTAAAACCCCTGTCTTGCCCACACCAGACCCTTTAAAAATTTAAAAACCCCCAAAATTTAAAAAATCCCGAAGGGGGTATTTTTTGAACCTCATTTTACTTGAAATGGACAATTTAAAAAAACCCCCTCCGGACGCAGCTGAGCCCCAAACCTGTCTGACCCACAGATTAAAAAAATGCTGGGAAAAGGAGCTTTGAAAAATTAAACCATTTTATTGAAATGGACATTGCTTACCTGTCCTGGGGACCCCCGTATGAGCATTTAAACCGTCGCCCCCCAGATTAAAAAATGCGGGAAATGGAGTCCCTTTTTTAACCACCTTTTTATTGAATGGGCATTAACTAACTTCCTGTACCGCGAATGACCCCCCTGAACCTGTTTGGACCCACAACACAAATGGGGACTATGCTAAATTTTTTTACAGTGACTTTTTTTTTTCCCATTTAAAAATTTTAAAACCTTTTTAACTACAAATTTTTTTTACAGAATTTTATTTAGGGAAAAAGTTTTACAAAAAGAAAAAACAAAGCTTTTTTTTCCCCAATTAAACATACAACAAAAAAAAACCCCTCCCCGGCAGTTTTTAAAGGTAATTTTTTTCACGTGTAGATGGTTTTAATTGCCGCACCCCCATTTAAATAAAAACAAGTGTCCTAATCATCCCCAAAACACTTTTTTGTTTAGAAACACTTGCCCTCCTGCTTTTGAGAGGATTCAGCCCCAATCAATCAAGGGTTTTATTTTTCCTCCAAATCCTTCTTCGGGGATTAGGACAACACCCCTGGGGACAAATGATGGACCCCATAGTGATCCAGCCCCAGAAAATTTTAAGCCTCAAATTGTCAATTTGTGTCCCAGCCCCGGGGCCCTTTTTTTACACTATTAAACCCCAAGAAATACCTTTTTTTTTTCCCAAAAATCGATTTTTTAGGAAATTTTGGGTCTCCTGATTGCCCCTAACAGGAGAGCCAAATGCGCCGTCAGCCACTGTTAACACAGAGGTCCGCTGCCAGGGCCAACTTACAGTGGGTCGGTAAGCCCAGGCTAGCATCTTCACTTTAACACGCAGGTTCAGCTGCCAGGGCCGGAGTTACGTGGGGCTGAGAGCACAGGCCGGGGCCGTCATCATTAACACGGTAAAAAAACCCTTAGACGCAGCAACGAAAACAGTCATGCTAAGCAGAGTGCGGAAACGGAAAATGGAGGTAAGACCTCCAAACCTTCCTCAGACACAGTCCCGACCTGGGTGCCGCTTGCCCCTCCCCCGTTAAGAGTGGGACCAATTGAGTTCCTTGGAAAAACTGGTGGTTAACCCCCCTGTTTCCACCCAGGTGCCCTTTTTTTTTTTGGCTTTTTTTTCTCATTTTACTAACCCGGGTGGAGGAAAATTGTCTCTTTTTTCTTTTTGTTTTTCTGTCCGGCTCCTACTCCCCTGTCCCCTGAATAACCAAAATCTGGTATGTCTTCCTGTACCCCCTTTTTACAATTCAGGGAATTTTTTTTACCAAATATTTTGTACATGCAAGTTTTTTAGTGTTTAAAATTTTTTAAAAACACATTTTAAAATAGGATGGAATCCCCCCTGTTTTGTTTCTCTTTTTTAATTGATTAAATGGGTTTTTTTAAAATTTTTTACATGAAAAATTTGCCTAGCTATGTTAAAGGAAATTTCTTTTGCAAAAACCCCCCCTTTGCAATTGTGAAAAAAAATTTTTAAAAACCTTTTTTCTGGTTTCCTGACCGAAAAACCAAAAAAATCAAACCCATGACCCATTTTGACAATTGTAGAAAAAATGTTGTTAGAAAAACTTTTTTTTTTTAAAATAGGACCGTAGTCTAGCTGCATTCCACAGCAAAATCCCCCAAAAAAATTCAAAGCTGACCCCTTGACCCATTTTGGGAAAATTGTGAAGAACAAATTCTGTTAAAAACAACATTTTTTTATAATAGGACCGTAGTTAGTGCAGTTCCGCAAAACCCCAAAAAAAAATTAAAAATTGCCCCCTTGAGCCACTTTTGGCAATTTGGAAAAAATTCTTTTTGGGAAACAACATTTTTTAGAATGGACCTGTAGTATTCTGCTTTAAAGCGCATGCCCCTTAAAATTAAAAAAAATGATTCTCACCCATGTTAAAAATTGTGGGGAGAAATGCCGCTTAAAAGCCACATTTTTTTCCCAAAAGGACCATGATTATTGCTTACTCACAGAACATGCCCCCAAAAAATACTAAAAATGATTCTCAGCCACTTTTAAAAAATTGGGGGGGGGGGAAAAAGCCACTTAGAACCACATTTCTGTTCCCAAAGGCCCCAGTTATACTGTAGCTGTTCTCACAGAACATCCCCCAAAAAAATTTATAAATATGACTTACCCCTTTTAAAAATTTGATGGGAAATGCCATTAGAAGCCACATTTCTTTTCCAAAGGACTATTTTATAGCTGTATCTCACAGAAACTTGACCCCGAAATTATAAATATGCTTCTCAGCCACTTTTAAAAAATTGTGATGGAAAAAACCCCCACTTAGAAAAGAAAAATTTTTCTGTTCCCAAAGGACCAAATTATAGCTTTTCTCACGGGCAACAGACCTAAAAAAACCTTGACAATGTGAAAACTTTTAAAGATAAAGTGAGAAATGGAATACGGGGGTTGTCATGAAACTTGCTGTCTTTTACAGTTCCTCACAGCAAAACCAGCAAAATGAACTGTTGGGAAAAGAGAAAAAAAATTGCGTAATAAAGATCTTTTTAAAAAAAAAAGTTTTCAAGGGGGAACATTTCTGTTGAAGAGGAATGTGAAGTAGACGGGCAACTAATGGGACCTCGGCAATTGGGGCCACACATATCAGAGATCCTGCCTGATTCATCTTGATGAAATCAAACGATCCCATTATTGTGGAAACCCGGATGGTTTGTCTGTAATGACTCCTCCAGCGTGCTGAAGGTCCGCTCAGATATGCCGGCTGTGGGCAGGAAACACCTCTATGGCGTGGCGAGCGGGTTCGGGCCATTGTCCATTTTGGATACCCGAAGTCTATTGGGCCCGGGAAAACACATACAAAAACATCGGTGTTGGACAAAGATAGCGTGCACCATGATCTTAAGCTGGTCTCGTGTGTTGGAGTGTCCCTGCATTGCTCGTTGGGTGAGGGTGGTAAAAAAAGTTTGCCAAGGTCCCCCATTGGGCTTCGCCCCCCTTGCCTGCGGTCCCGTACGGCTACTTGGCCCCTTACTGCTGTCACGTCCTGATGTTTTTCCCACCGTGACTTTTGGGGAACGTAAAGCAGGCAACAGAGTCCCCAGTTGATCATCAGAAAGGGTTCCATTTCTGCTTTTTACTCTCTTTTTGGGGTGGGGGGAAAGGGAAAGGCCGGTTTTTTTTTTTGTACCGGGGATCAAGGGGGGTGGCCACCAGTAAGCGTTCATTTTGAGGGCCCTTTAAAGCGAGGATCATGTTGGGAAATGGAGCATCCAAGCCTCTGTGAGAGAGGGAGCCTTTGATTTTTCCAAGCTCTGGGTCGGGGGGCACTAGCAAACTGATCTTCCTATTTTCCCCTCGCCTCAAATTTGTCCCAAACCCTTTCCCCAAGGCAGGGACTCGGAAAACGTCGTGTCTAGGAATACCCCCTCCTCCCCCTCCCCTTCCACGGACAGCTTCAACACGCCCTGACTTGCCGAGATGTGCACCCTGAGAGCTGATGCGCTGCCTTCATAGCCCTGGACCCCGAACCTTTGCCTTTTTGAATAAAAAAAAAATTTGAGAAACTTCGGGCCTTGTGGTTTCGGGGGGGAAAAAGGGCACCGTCTCCGCTCTGTGTCCATTCCCCTCCGCGTGGTGGGACCTGTTGTTTCAGAGTTCCAACGATCGTTCCAGAACAAAGATCACCATAATCCCATGCAAAAGGGGTTTTATCCGACTGACCATTTTGGTGGCTTTTTCAAAATGGCAAGGATGGTGCAGAGCTCTTTTTCACCTGCCTCCACTCTCAGTGGCTCAACCCCCCGGGCCCGCACCGCTGTTGTCGGGCCCATGGTCACTTCGTACGCGTAAGGGCATTGCGCGCTGCCACAAGGGCGGGGAGCATTGGAGGGGGGAAATTTCCAGGTGTTCCCACGTCAACATGAGACGGTTACGGGGGGGCCCAAGCTGACGCTGCAACCCCCAGCCAGGCGGGACGAGCCCAGGGTGCGAACGGGGGAAGGGGAAAAAACTCAGACCTCGAGTTTCCCTGAGGGCATCCAGACCGGGGGTAGCTCTTAGAAATTTCGGGATGCAAGGTTCATGACATGTGCCAGGAAGGGATGTCTCCAGCCTACCGATTTTAAAGGGGCGGAGCAATTTCCCCCATTATCGCCACCCCCCTTCCCCGGGCCAAAAGGGCTTTGTACCCAGCCAACGCTTTCTTTTTTGGCGGGAGCCGTCCACAGCTCCTGCCCTGTGTGGGGCGGCCCTCCAAAAACGATTAATTTAAAACAGGGCCTGGTTTCTTTTGGGCCTGATCCACCGAGGATTTGGTGAAAGACCCCTGCACCATCCCTGGGGTTTTTGAAGAGCGGCGCGAGCCTGGAGCCATCCCCCCGGAACCACCCAGCTCACCCAGTGAGCTGTCACAGAGATATAGCGGCCTTGGCCGGCTTACTAGTCCATGTGTCGGGGGGTCAATGGACTTTTCCGGAACAGATGCAGACAACGCGCTTTAAAGTTTAGATGACACGTGGCGGCCAGGGCAGGGACGGCTTTTTTGCCAAGAAATTCCGCCGGCACTGGGATTGGGGGGGGGGGCAAGGGCCATGCGTGGCGGAAACCCCTCTGTGTCCCCAACAGAAAGGCAACATTTCCCAAACCAGGCCTGGCAATGCCGACATTCGGCTTTTGGCTTTGGGTGGTTTGGGTTAAGTGTTTCTTTTGCTCCCAAACCGGAAGACAAAGGTGGCTGCTAGACTGGCCGCGACGGCGGCGGTCGTTAAACGGTGGAAGGAGAAGGGGTAGGATGGGTCTTGGTGGGTGAGGTTCGGCGACGGTGGAGATGAAGCGGGGCTGATCCCTGATCAGACTTGAGAGACATGGGGCGCTGAGGAACGCTTTTGGGGTGTCGAGGGGGAGGAGGCGGGCAGAGGGTTTTACAGTTTGGAGGCCCGGATTCGGTCTGGCCTTTTTTGGCCCAAAAGGGTTTCCTCCATTTCAACTCATGATTCGCGCATGTGACTAGCATTTGGTGGTGGTTAAACACCTAAGATTTCTTACCTTATTTTGCGTTACGGCAAAGGCGGCATATACATCAGGGTGAATGAGGCTTGCTCAAAGATGGGCCCCGGCTTGAAAGGTCCGGACCTTTTTGACGGCGTTAAGCGAGGAGGGGGGTTTCCCCCTGACCGTGGCTGGCGGAATCATATCAGCAGACTTTCTGCGACCGCCCTCTCCCCTTTTTTAGGTGGGACCCGTACGAACTACCCATCTCTTCTCCTGTCCTGATGAAGGCTGCAAGCAAATTTCTTGAAATGAAGTTGGATCCGAAATGTCCCTCATATCAACACAGGTTACTTGGCGCCCGACATTTTTGCATCCAAGCGCGGGCTACAAGCAAGAGGGGCTGCAAGGGGTTGCCCACCCGCCCGGGATTTTTTTTCCGATTGACCGGCTTCCTTCTTTCCCCCTTTGATGGGATCGTAACTGGGGATCAGAGCAGAGAAATAATCATCTTTGGCCTCTTGATCTTTTTTAAAATGCATTCTGACCCCACCGCATTTTGTCATCAAAGAGGTCTACAGAAAATTGATTATCCACGTGGTGGGTACCGAAAATGACATTTTGGCTGCCTTTCCCCCTTCATGTTTTTGGACGGATGCTGTTTGGGGTGATGAAAGACATTTGTGGCCTGACTGGGAGGACAGAAGGTAAAACTGCTGGTTTCGGTTGCATTATCACGAAGAAAAGATTGGCGCGCCTCGTTACTGGTTTAAGGCCCTGACCCAGCGATGACAGGCCTGAGGTCCTGCAACCGAGATCCGCTGGCATGGTGTTGCGCCCGCACTGGAAGGAGCACCTTCTCCCGTACCTCTACCTCCTGTCCTACCCCCTCTTTGCTCGCTTTCACCCAATTTTTGCTCCATGTTCAAAAGATAAAAAATTTTAGAAGGTAGGAAGAGTTTTGGAAGTCTCTTAAAAAAGACGGGAAATCCAAGTATTCTCAAATCCCAAATCAAACAAAATTGCTGGATTGAAATTTAAGTGCTAGGACCTTATCAACAAATTTTCTACAAAGTGAAAAAAAAACCTGTCTGAATTGGTTATAGGTTTTAAATAAAACGGTATTTTTGGCATTTTCAATTCACCTGTGGTGCTACAAAATTTTGCTGTATTTTTAAATTTAAACTGAAAAATACTTACAACAAAGCTTGACTGACCAAAAGTGAAATAAAAAACCTGTCTGAAAAGTATACGGATAATAAAGGTCTTTTTGGCACCTATCCTATCCTGTGGTGACTCAAAATTGCTGGATTCAAATTTAACTGCAAGGTGGTCTATCAACAAAACGGCCTCCCAAAGTGAAAAAAACATGTATTTAAGTATCGGGATAATAAAAGGTATTTTTTTGGGACTTCAATTCACCTGGGTGATACAAAATTGCTGTATTTTAAATTTAACGCAAAGTGCTCTACAACAAAACTTAACTGACCAAAAAAGGGAAAAAAAAAACCTGTCTGAAATGTATACGGATAATAAACGGTTTTTTGGATCTATCAAATTCCCCCGTGGTGACTACAAAATTGCTGTTTCAAATTTAACTGCAAAGAGCCCATCAACAAAGCTTGACTGACCAAAATTGTAAAAAACACCTGTCTGAAATGTATACAGATTAAAAAAGGTATTTTTGGCACCTATGAGTCACCTTGGTGACTACAAAGTTGCTGGATTAAAAATTTTTCTGCAAGGTGGCTCATCCCAAAAAAAGCTGGGCCCGCGCCAAAAATGAAAAAACACGTATCTAAATGTACACGGGGTAATAAAAGGATTTTTTGGCACCTATCAACCTTTTGGGGACTAAAAGTTGCTGGATTCAAATTTATCTGAAGGGGGCTATATCAACAAAGCTGGATGGGGAAAAGGGAAAAAGAACACCTATCGAAATGTAATGATAATTAAAAAATGGAGTTTTGCACCTAAAAATAGACCCGCAGTTCTAGAAAAAATCTGTTTCCTAATAAAGGCAAAAGCAATGTCTAAAAAAAAGTTTTGGGTGTAAATATCCGTATCCTTTTAGAGCTTTCTGTGTTCGCCCCCGCCCCCCCCAAAACCCCCCCCGCTCCCCCCCGTGATTTACAGTGGGAGATGTACTTTTAAAATTTCTGCCTAACTACCCAAAATCTGCAAATCCTGATGAACTAAGTTTAAGGATCACAGCTAAAAATTAACGGGCTTTGTGAAAAAATGAATAATTTCGCTGAGTTTTGCTGACTGTTTTGGACAGAGGCAGAGCGACGTCCTACTGCTATGAGACGTGACACACACTATCTGAAAGGAAGGGGTGTTCTATGTAAAACGAGGGCATGTTTTTTTTCAGCCCAAACGCAACCCTACACATCCCAGTCATGACTTCGCACACACATCTCACCCTGCTCTATTCTGTAAGCTGATTTGCTGGCCGCCAAAATGACAGGAAGCGGCAAAAATGGCGCAATATTAATAGATTATGCACAGATTTTAACCTAAATTATCGCGTGATCTAAAAAATCCGATCAACGTAAATACCGTGCCGATTTCAACTTTGTCGATAATAATCGCTCAACACTAATCTTCAATTAAAAAAGAATTGTTTTTTACCACTTTTTTTGGCCAGCAGACCTCTGAGAGGAGTTGTAATTGTCCATGTGTTTTCAGTTCTATTGCAATCACTGCGTGTCAGTGATCCCAAAAACCGGCATAACTTATCCCTATAACTTTTAAATAGTTTTATTGAAATCCGTGCGTCTGTTTGCCGCAAACAGCTTAGTTGTAAGCGTATTGTGTTATATTGTACATATTTGTTAGTAAATTATGCCTGTAGTCAGTGGTGCGAAGGCCGCCATATTAATCCATATAAAATGTAAATACTCTTATTGCAGTCCGTGCGACTGTTTGGCGCAAAGAGCTCAGTTGTACGCATATTGTGTTATACATATTTGATAGTAAATTATGCCTGTAGTCAATGGTGTGAAGGCTGCCATATTAATCCATATAACATTTAAATACTCTTATTGCAGTCCGTTCGTCTGTTTGGTGCAAAGAGCTCAGTTGTACGCATATTGTGTTATACATATTTGATAGTAAATTACGCCTTTAGTCAGTGGTGCAAAGGCTGCCATATTAATCCATATAACATTTAAATACTCTTATTGCCGTCCGTGCGTCTGTTTAGTGCAAAGAGCTCAGTTGTACGCATACTTGTTATACATATTTGATAGTAAATTGCGCCTGTAGTCAGTGGTGTGAAGGCTGCCATATTAATCCATATAACTTCTAAATAGTATTTCACTCTGTGCTTCTCAGTTTGGTGCTAATCGTGCATTTATACGATAGTTTGTTGAAAACTATCAATTGCTAGTCATACTGGGCAGTTGTAAATCTCAGGGACTGAAGGAAGAACATGTTGATTTTGTCTTACGGTTCTTCCACCAGACCGCATTTTCACAGATATTTGATAAAAAACAATTTGTTTCTAATCCTAGTTGGCTGTTGGAAATTAGAGGGATTTAAGAATAGCTGTGATTTGCCGTCTTTCAATAAGAGACTGTCAAAAACTCTACCATACCTTTTAAATTTTTATCTTTCTCAACATGGAGCAAACTGCAGGTAGTAAGCGAGCAAAGAGGGGTGTAGGACATGGAGGTAGAGGTACCAGAGAATGTGCTCCTTCCAGTGCTGGCGACAACACGCAAGCCAGCAGATCGTCGGTTGCAGGAACGTCAGGCCTGTCATTGATGGGTCGGTGCCCTGTGAATCTCAGTAATGAACAGCCTTGCCAATCTGTTTTTCAGTGGTTAATGCAACCTGCATCCAGCAGTCTTACCTCCTCGTTCCTCCCAGTCAAAGCCACAAATGTCGTCATCATCAGCGTCAGCATCTGTCCAACATGAAGTGAAGGCAGCCCAATTGTCAACTCATGTATCCACTGTGGACAATCCATTTTCTGAAGACTTCTTTGATGACAAAATGCGGTTGGGGTCAGAAGGCATTTCAAAAGATCAAGAGGCCAAAGAGGATGATTTTGTCTCCTCTGACGCCCAATCGCTGATGCCATCAAAGGAGTAGAAGGAAGCCGGTCAATCGGCAAAAATTCCAGGCGGTCGGCAACGCATTGCAGTACCTGTCGCTTGTAGGCCACAGCTCCAGGATGCAGAATGTCAGGACGAGGAAGTCACCTGTGTTGATGATGATGATGACGACATAGCGGATCCAATGTGGTCTTTTCAGCAGAATTTGCTTGTGAGTGTTTCATCACTGGACGAGCAGGAAGACGATGGGGTAGTGTCAGTACGGGTCCCGCCTCAAGAAGGGAGAGGGTGGTCGCAGAAGTCCGCTGAGATTATTCCGCCAGCTATGATCAGCGGAAACACCGCTCATCGCTTATCGCCGTTGAAAAGGTCCAGGACCTCTCAAACCTGGGCCTTTTTCGATCAAGCTTCTGATTCACCCAGCGATGTCATATGCCGCCTTTGCTTTAAACGCATCAGTAGAGGGAAAAAACTTAGGTGTTTAACCACTACCAACATGTCTAGTCACATGCAGCGAATGCATGAATTGAAATGGAGGGAACACTTGGCGAAAGAAGGCCACACCGATCCCGGGCATCCAACCACTGTCACACCCTCTGTCTCCGCCTTCTCCTCCTCCGCCACTTCCAAGACCAAGCATTCTTCAGCTGCCAATGTCTCTCAGCATCATGATCAAGGATCAGCCTCCGCTTTACCCTCCACCGTTGCCCGAGTACCACCAGCACTACCAGAGACACAGCCTACCCCTTCTCCTTCCCCCAATTTGACCTGCATGCCGTACAGCGGCCAGTCTAGCAGTCAGCCTTCTGTCTACCAGGTTTGGGAGCAGAAGAAATACCTTAACCCAAACCATCCCAAAGCCAAAGGCCTGAATGTCGGCATTGCCAGGCTTTTGGCTTCCGAAATGTTGCCTTTCCGTCTGGTGGACACAGATGGGTTCTGCGACGTCATGGCCCTGTGGATGGCTCTTCACAATGAGACCGTGCGCTAGCTGGGTGACAAGAACCTAGTGCCAGGCAAGGTGGTGTGCGATAACGGTTCGAAATCTCCTGGCCGCCCTTAAGATCGGTAGACTGGAGCACCTGGCACACGTCATGAACCTCGTCGTCCAGAAATTTCTAAAGCGCTACCCGGGTCTGGACTGCCTGCTGAGGAAGGCTCGAGGTCTGAGCTCACACTTCCGCCATTCGCACCCTGCTTCGTCTCGGCTCGCTGCTTTACAGTGTCATCTCGGCCTCCCAGTCAAACGTTTCAATCCAGAAGGCCCGACAGTTTCACAACTTTATCTTCATTAGGCAGTGGTTCGGGGTCCCAGGGGGGTGCAAGGTGGCGTCAGCCTCGGGGTACGCATCGGGGAAGTTTAGGGTTTTTTTGAAGTGAGGTGGAAGAGGGAGGATTTAGGTATTCCCGGACCCCCGTGTCCCCTTTCCCTTGGGAAAAAGGGTTAGAAAAGGGTTTGAGGGGGGGAGGAAAGAGAAAGAAATTTTTCTAGGCCCCCCGACCCAGGGGGCCCTTTGGGAAATCAAGGCTTCCCTCTCTCAATGAATTTCTTGGGGCTCCCTTTCCCCCAACAAAAATCCTTAAAAATTACGGCATAAAAAAGAACAACCTTTTACTGGGTGACCACCCTCCTCGATCCCTTTGGACCCCAAAGCGAAACTCCGCATTTCCTTCCACCCACCAAATAGAGAATTAAAAAAGCAGAAAATGGAGGGCGGGGCTGATTTTAAACTGGAAACATTTTGTTGCGTCTGCTTCCCCCCTTCTTCAAATGTCACGGGTGGAACAATGGGCCGAACCCTGAAAAGCCAGTAGTAAAGTCCCAAACCGCAGCAGCAAACAGGATTGTGGGGGAAGCCCAATTTGGGTGGGCGTTGGCCAAAAACCTTATTTACCACCCCAAAACCCCAAAGTAATACAGGGCCACATACAACAAAAACCCAACCCGGGTTAAGGGTCATGGTGCAAAGACTAAATTTCGTTCCCCCAACCCCCCGATTTTTTTTGGATTTGTTTTCCGGGGCCCAAACCTTGCGGGGTTCCCCAAAAAGGACTGATGGCCTGAGTTTGCTCGCCAAAGCCAAAAGAGGTGTTTTTTCCCCCCCAGCAGCCAGCTTTCCCATCTGGCGGAAACCCCCCCTTTAGCACAGCTGGAGGGGGTTTATTAAGACAAAAAATCCTTTCTTTCCACCTAATGGGGGTCGGGTTTTACTTTCATCAAGATGAAAGGGGTGATCTTTGGGTTTTTGTGGACCCCTTTTCAAAGGGCAACCCATGTTGTCGGGCTACTTCCCCATTCTTTTTGAAACAGAAAAGGGCCTCTTTTAAAAAAAATTTTTTTTAAAAGATCAATTTTTACTGAATTTTTTATTTTTCCCCTTCCCAAAAGGGATTTTGCTGGTTTTTCGGTTTTGGGGCACCCGAAAAAAATCAATTGTCCCTTTGGGTTTATGAAAAAAAAAAGAAACCCTTTAAATTTACTTCATTTTTAAAAAAAATTTTTACCCCTTTTTCAAGGTTTTTTGGGGGCAAAGGGGCAGTGAGATATAGCTATAATTTAAAGGGGGTTTGGGAAAAGAAAATTTTGGCCCTTTTAAGTTTACATTTTCCCAACAATTTTTTTAAAAGTGGGCTGAGAAGTCATTTTATAATTTTTTGGGTAGGGTGTGTGAAATTTCCCGCTTTACTACAGGTCCTTTTTAAAAAAAAATGTGGGTTTCTAACAGAAAATTTTTTCTTCACAATGGGCAGAGTGGCCCAAAAGGGGCAAGTTTTTAAATTTTTTCAGGTGGGTTTTGTGAAATACGCTATACTACAGGGCAATAAAAAAAAATGCCTTTTTTCTTTAAAAGACCCTTTTTTCTTTACAAATTTTTAGGGCATTTTTTTCTGTCCAAAAAAAAGGGAAAAGGTTTGGCACTGTTAATGGACCAATTCCCCAAAAATGACTTGTTTTTTGGGGAAATCTTTTCCCCTAGTTGCAATCCCTGTAAATGAGATAAACCCAAATTTTACAATAAAAAAAAAGAGAAAAAAAAAGATGTGGGGGGATTCTGTCCCAATTTTTTTAAAAAAGTGTTTTTTTTAAACTAAACTACTAAAAATCATGATTTACAAAATAAAACTGATACAAAAATTCCTCGAATTTTTACAAGGGAGGTCAAGGAAAGGGTTTTAACAGATGTAGGTTATTCAAAAGGGCATGGATACGGGGCAAAATTGCCACCCCCAACCAAAAACAGAGACCATTTCCTCCAACATGTTGAGTTAAAAAAAGGGAAGGGGGGAAAACCAAGGAAAAAGGGGGGACCTGGGGTGAAACAGGACTCAAACCCCCAATTTCCAAGTGAAAACTCAATTGGTCCGCCGTCATACGGAGGGGCAATCGTCTCATAGGGGCAAAAAATTTTTCAAAACGCACCCAGGTTTGAATGGGTTTCTGAGGAAGGCTGTAGGTCTTAGCTCCCCACTTCCCACTATCTTCCCGCACGATGTTTTCGTTGCTGGCTCAATAAGGGCATTTTTGCCCTGTTAATAATGACGGAAACCCCGCCCTGGCTTCACGCACCCCTGTTTAAACCCCGGGCCCCGCTAGCTGAAAAACCCGGGGTTAATAGATGAGGGAAAAAAACTTTGGCCCCTCACCCCCCACCCACTGTAACTCCCCCCCTGCTAGCTGAACCTGCGTGATACGTTTTTCAGCCCCCACCGCCTAAAAACATAAATTTCCCTTTAACCCCCTTGGGCCCGTAGAATGCCGGATTTTCGACAAAGGGCCCCGTTGATACTGGGGACAATCCTGTTAAATTTTGCTTTACATTTTTAAGTCACGGTGGAAAAAAAAGTCAACCCTAGAATGGCAATACCTCCCAGTCGAAAAAAAGTATTGGGAAAAATAGTTTTTTTTTTTTAACCCTTTATTTTTTATTGCAAAAAAAACTTCTGCTGATGGTCCTAAGGGGCCCCGTGTGGGTTTTTTTGGTTTATGTTTTTGTTACTGGATAAAGGATAGTCAAAAGTCCCTTTCACTAAAATACTGCTTCAAAAAATCCCCTTTTTTAGGATTTTTTAAAATTTTGGGAAATTTTGATTTAAGGGTCATGTGCGGTCCGAAAAAGGGGTAGTCAATGTCCCGTTCAAATAAAATGGTGGTTCAAAGACTCCTTTTTCAGGACTTTTTAATTTGGGGTCATGCAGATTTAAGGGTCATGCTTTTTTGGGGGTACAAGACAGGGGGTTTTGAATAGTTGTTTTTTTCGTGGGCTTTGTTGCCTAATTTTTTTGCCTAAATTTTGCAGTTTCGCTTATTTTTGTGGTGTTAAAATTTCCCGGTTCTCCCCCCCTTGTTTTTGGGGGGTAAGGGTGTTGTTTCCCCACCCTTTAAAATTTAAATGGTTTATCGGTGATAATTGGGTTTTGACTAGGCTATCCCGGGTGATAATTTTTACGATATTTACTATCGATCCGATTAAACGAAAGTTTTTCACAATCCCTCCCTTTATACTATGGGCAATTGTGAACTCTGGGACTGAAGGAAGAATTTTCTGTTGATTTGGGGTTACGTTTTTTCCACCAGGCCCCCCCATTTCACAGAAAATTTGATAGAAACAATTCGTTTCTAATCCAAATTGGGGCCCTTGGAAATTAAGGGATTTTAAAAATAGCTTTTGAATTTCCCCCTTTTCAGTACGTTTTCCCAAAAAGAGGGCTGGGAAAACTCTTCATACCTTTAGGCACTAAATTTTTTCTGAGGTTTTTCAAGGGCATCTTTGCTGGGTTTTTTGGGGGATTGCTGGGAAAAGAAAAAATAGTAAAGGTTTTTTTTGACAAAAAGCTTATTTCCCGGCCCTTAAAGGGGCCCTCAAAAAGAAAGCGGTTTTGGGTTCCACTATAGGCAATGACCCAAAATATAAATACTTTCTTTTTTTCTTTTAAAAAAACGTTTAAGATACAAATGTTTAAAAAACCAAAAGAAAAAAAAGGTGCAAAATTTTTCGATAGTCCTTGTTAGATACTCCCGGAAAGGTAGAAAGAGGGATTTGCCGGGAGGGAGGGGAGCTGGCCCGCACACCCGAAATTTTAAAATTTTGTATCTTTACTTTGTATTATTAAAGAAAAAAAAAAGTTTTTTAAAAGTTTGGGCATTGCCTAAATGTATTTATAAAAGGAGAAGTGGAAAGTAGGAGACCAACGGGGGTGCATATTTCACAATTGTTAAATTAAATTTGTTTTTTATGGGTTACAAAGGGGTTTCCCCATCTTTGATCCAGTTCCCCAAAAAAAAAAGTCACCCCCAATTTCCTTCCCAACCCCCTTGACAAATAAATTTAGGAATTTTTCACAGGCCTCGCCCGATCAACTGGGGAAAAATCTTCTGGTTTGCTTTTCTTTTTAATGTCCAGTGGACAACACAAAACGTTCCAGCAGAAAAATTGGGGAAGTAGCCTTAAATAGCGGCAGTTGAATTCGGGAAAAATAGTTTTTTTAAAATAGTCAATTTTTTTTTTTGGGAATTTTTAAATTTTTGGGTCAAAAAGGGGATTTTTTGGTGGTTTTTGGGGTTTAGGCTACTTAAATTGGGGTGCCGGGGGGGGCAAATGGGGATTATTTCCCGCCAGGGGCCAATCAAAAGGGTTTTTCCTGGGTATTTTTTAAAAATTTGGAAATGTAATGGGGGGGCGCCCCATTTGATTTAGCTGCAAATTTGGCCCTGAAACCCCTTTTAAAAATTACGACCGCCCGTCTTCGCCCTACCCCTTTTTTTAACTAAGGGCCCTGCCAGCTTAACCCCTCCCCCCTTCCCCCCTTGGAACGGGTTTTTGCTGCCAACCCCTACAGTAAAATTTACAAGTTCTTTTGGGCCCCGGGGCCAAAAAGTGATTTGGGGTCTCCTGCCCCGTTTCCCCTGTGCCATTTCCCAAAAATTTGGGGTTTTTTTTTTTGTCTAAAGGTGTCCTGTAGTGGTAGGTAAAGTGTAAACCCGTGTGGCACGCCCTTTTTCATGGGTTTTTTGGTTTGCCATTGAAATAATGAAAATTTTTTTAGGGCCCAATGTTTTTTTTTTGTGCCCCTTTTATAGCTTAATTGTCTTGCCCAAGATGGTAGAACCATATCCCCGTTTACTGTTTGGGGTTTAAATTTTAAACTTTTTTTCCAGCCCTGTTTGGGTGTAAAGAAAAGAAAAACTGGGTTTTTCCCCTCCCCCTAGAATTTTTAAGGTTCATCCCACGGGTAAAACATTATCGATATTGGCATGATAATTGCCCAATCGGGGCTATCGGGCCTGAAAAACGTTTTTTGACCAAATACTTTATTCCCCTAATGTATTCATTTGGGCCAAATAGAAAGGGCTCAACCAACTTCCCGAAGAAACAGTCCAACTTCCCCACTCTAATAACACGAAAGGGCCCCCATGTATGAAAAATGTCCCTTTTTGGTCTAAAAATTTTTAAGCAACAAAAATCTAAAACTTGGTTTTCTCATAGCCAAACCAATCAGGGTTTTTCCCCCCTTTAATTTTTAAACCAGAGCCCCTTATAAATGAAAGGGGCAATTTTGAAATTTTTATTGGGGAAACCCAAAATGCTTTTAGACCCCACAGTTTTCAAAAATGTGGCTCTGGGAAAGTACCCCTGGGAAAAATGAAAAGTAAGGGGGTATAAAAAGAAGAGGAAATTTTTGGCCCGAACCAACCCACAAAAAACGGGTGGGGGACCACTGCTTTTGGTATTCCCTTTAGAGGCAGGGAAACAAGTCCCATTTGAATGAAAAATCCAAAATTTTGTATGTGGATGTCTGGCCCCCTCAGGTTTTAGGGGAATTGGGGCACCCATTGGGAAAAGGAATTGGGTTTTTAATTCCCTTTTTTCACATATAAAAAAAAGTCCACAACACTCAAAAAAAATTTCCCAAAATGATAGGAAAACTAAAATACAAAGGGTGATAAACCCCATAATAAATATTAGGGGGCAGAAGATCAAAAAAAATCCCCTTTCAGTTGAAATCCAGAATCGGGGAATTTAAATGGGGTTTTATTTAGTTATGAAATAACCTTTATCATGTATGTCACAGTCAGATGGGAAAAAATTTAAGGGGTTAAAAAAGGATGCACTGGATAAACAAAATTTTTGGGGGACATGTCCCCTATAGGGTGCGCCCATTTTTTTGGTGTAAATTTCCCCTTTTGCCATACGCCTACCCCCCCAAATACTTTTTGTTCCCTAAGCTCTCTAAGTTTTTTTTTAGCCAGTGTCTCCTTTCCTTAAACTTAAAATCCTTTCACATGACTGTGTTATTTCATAACCGAAACGTCGCAATAAGTCACAATTCTGGATCTCAGCTGAATGGATTTCTTTGACCTTCAGAACTATGTTGTAATTATATCACCTTCTGTATTTTGGATATATACAAATTTCACTTTCAAACATTTATGAGTGCTGCAGACTTTCTTCATACTTGACTGAAAGGGTATGTGCACACAGCATTTTTCAATGGTTTATTGATCTGAAAAAAGCGCTGCGTAAAACATATCCAAACATGTACCCAAAGTGTGATACATGTTTGGATGTGTTTTCTGTGCAGCAGAAACATACCCTATAATTTTAAATAGGGTGTCGGATGTGTAAAATGGATCAAGAATTGATCAGAGTCGTTAAACACATCCAAAAGACGTATGTGAAATCAATGTAAATCAC
Source organism: Phyllomedusa bahiana (assembly GCA_025379985.1). Classification (NCBI taxonomy): domain Eukaryota; kingdom Metazoa; phylum Chordata; class Amphibia; order Anura; family Hylidae; genus Phyllomedusa; species Phyllomedusa bahiana. The sequence continues at coordinate 18,008 of JAODAL010036019.1, forward strand.
AGTGAGCTTTCTTAGATACGTGTTTGGGTCCTAAAAATGTGCCCAAACCTGTATCTAATAAATGCTGTGTGAACATCCCCAAACATCATCATAATCATAATAATCATTTGCTAGCAAGCACACTAGTAAAGAGGCCAGCACTTCTATAGTGTATGTAGTAGTAAGGGGTGACGTTCAGAATGGAACACTTACAGCAAAAAAGATAATACAGTCAATAATGTAACAACACACAATGAAAAACACATATAAATTAAAATACAGTGTAGTAAGATTAGTTTAGCAATAATTAGCTAGTTTAAATAAAAACAAATTACCATAGAGTTTGTAATGTTTCTGACTATCTTTACAGATTATATAGTATCTGACTTTTGCTTCATAGGATGTTGATGTTAATAGGGACATATGATAAACCTATAAATACAAGGGCCAATCAAATAGAATGGATACCATAAATACAAAGAATACCAAAAGAAATTGTATCCAATACAGTAATTTAGAAATGTAGAAAGAATAGTTTATTAAATCTTATTATAAACAATTAAAAAATATACCTGTAACAGACAAAATTACACCCAAATAAAATATACCCATCTAATCCTACTGAAACATAATGCTATACATCATATAGGTGATAATAGTATCAAAAGATCACATAAATAAGTACAAAAACATCAATTCTATACATCACCGATGATTAGCGGATTAGAATGAACCAAACACCCCTATTGTTTTTACATTTCTATATTGTTGTAATGGATATAATTTCTGTTGGTATTCAATAGGGACATATAGCAAATATTAATGACATGCCAAAATGTATCCTCACTTTGGCATAATCCTTCCTTCCCTTACCCCTTCACCTTCCCCTTCCCCTCCATCCAGCTAAATAACTCAGCCTCCTCTGAACTACAGTTAAGTCCATATATATTTGGACACTGACACAAATTTTGTTTTTTATACCTGTTTACTAAAACATATTCAAGTTATAGTTATATAATGGATATGGACATAAAGTCCAGACGTTCAGCTTTAATTTGAGGGTATCCACGTTAAAATTGGATCAAGGTTTTAGGAGTTTCAGCTCGTTAACATGTCCCATCCTGTTTTTAAAGAGACCAAAAGTAATTGGACACATTAAATCATTGTAGATAAAATGTTAATTTCTATTACTTGGTTGAAAACCCTATGTTTGCAATGACTGCCTGAATTTGGCTGGCTGGGAGGCAATGAGTAGCTCAGAAAGGGGATATCTCTCTTTGGAGAGAGCATCATGTAGGTGTGTTGGGATTTGCTTTTTTGCACCCCACTAAGCATCTGCATATCACTAGAAGCTCAAGTGCTCTCTATTGGATATAACAAATATTCAATTTGCTTCTGACTCACTGAGTCTTTGGAAAGCAAAATGGATGTTAGCCAAGCCAGCATAACTCATCTGCATACAGCTGTTTCAGGGTTTTGCCCCTTGTCAGTGCAGAGCAGAGCTGGCTGGCTGGGTGTGTGGGAGGCAATGAATGGCTCAAAAATGGGAATATCTCTTCTTGGGGAGAGCATGTAGGTGTGTGGGGACTTGAACAAGAAGAGATATTTCCCTTTCTAAACCACTCCTTTTTAATGCTCTGCCAGCCTTTTACTGCTGTAGTTTTCAGTTGCTGTTTGTGGCCTTTCCATCTGAAACTGAGTCTTTAACAAGTAAAATGCTTGCTCAATTGGATTGAGAGCAGGTGTCTGACTTGGCCATTTACTAATATTCCACTTCTTTGCTTTAATAAACTCCTGAGTTGCTTTGGCTATATGTTGTGGCTCATTATGAAATATTGCTCAATCACTTTGGCTGCATTTAGCTGGATTTGAGCACACAGTATCTAAATACCTCAGAATTCCTCTGGATGCTTCTGTCCTGTGTCACGTAATCAATAAACACTTGTGACCCAGTGCCAATGCAAGCCATGCATTCCCAAGCCATCACACTGCCTCTACTGTGTTTTACAGATGATGTGGTATGCTTTGGATCATGAGCTGTACCATGCCTTTGCCATACTTTATACTTTCCATCATTCTGGTAGAGATTGATCTTGGATTCATCTGTCCAAGGAACTGTGCTGGCTTTTTTTAGACATTTTTTAGCAAAGTCCAATCTAGCTTTTTTATACGTGAGGCTTATGAGTAGCTTGCACCGTGCAGTGAACCCTCTGTATTTACTTTCATGCAGTCTTCTCTTTATGATAGATTTAGATATTTATACACCTACATCCTAAAGAGTATTCAGAGACATACTGTGTGATCAAATCCAGCCAAATGCAGCCAAAGTGATTGGTCGATGTTTCAAAATACAGATGGATAATGACCCAAAACATACAGCCAAAGCAACTCAGGAGATTATTAAAGCAAAGAAGTGGTATATTAGTGAATGGGCAAGTCACACACATGATCTCAACCCAATTGAGCATGCATTTCACTTGTTAAAGACTAAACTTCAGACAGAAAGGCCCACAAACAAACAGCAACGGAAAACCGTTGCAGTAAAGGCCTGGTAGAGCATTAAAAAGGAGGAAACACAGCGTCTGGTGATGTCCATGAGGTCAAGACTTCAGGCAGTCATTGCCAACAAAGGGTTTTTAAACAAGTATTAGAAATTAACATTTTATTTCAGTTATTTAATTTGTCCAATTACTTTTGGTCCCTTTAAAAACAGGATGGCACATGTTAAGGAGCTGAAACTCCTAAACCCTTGATACAATTTTAATGTGGATATCCTCAAATGAAAGCTGAAAGTCTGAACTTTATGTCCATGTCCATTATATAACTATAACTTGAATATCTATCAGTAAAAAGGTACAAAAAACAAAATTTGTGTCAGTGTCCAAATATATATGGACCTAACTGTATGTCTGGCTTTTCTCCTGAAACTGAAAGCTAAGAAAAAAATGTGCCTTTTCTTCTTGCAGAAACTATACCACTTTGTCGAAGATGTGAATTATCCCCATTTACTTTAATGAGGCTGAGATGCATTACCACACAACGCCAATCTACAAAAGTAGATTGTTTACTGTTTTAGTATATGATTATATGCCCCATAATGTAACAATTATTTCTCATATCTGTACATTGTGCATGTATAGTACTCACCAGCAAGTGATGCGGAGTGCCATTTCAAGGGGTTAATATATATCTACCAACTCAATCTTGTCCTCACCTTTCACTCAGGTGGCAAATTGAGCATAAACTCAGTCTGGGCACCACAACACATATATGCTGCCACCACCTTCCCATGAGAAATCATTTGTAGGGGAAGGAACTCTGTCATCCACAAACACAGCTCACTGACACTTGCAGGGTTAAGACATTCAAACCCAACACTGCTTTCCAGCAGTCACAGGGTTAAACACTATAATTGAGACTATGGATTCTGAGAACATACATGGACCACACTTATTAACGTTTTAAGCTTTAATAAAGAAAAAGGGTACATTGCTTCCAAAAATAAAGATAAATAAAAAAAACATACATTCAATACAATTATAAAATAAAAGGGAGAAATATCAGAAAATACTTACAATGTAGATAATCTCCTGTTTCCTAAGGCAAGAAAGGAAAATATAACATACCTGAACTGATGATGACTGAACCCCATGCAGTGAACCAAGTTTTTCCCTTGAAAACATATTTTTATAGTCTATGCCATCAGTTCAGGTTTCAGAGCTGCCCATCAGTTCATTAGGTGGTTCTTGACTGGCTGGATTAGGTGATAAAGGGGAAGTACAAGAAATATCACATTGTGTGTGTTCCTTGATTGACCCATTTTAATGTGCGTTGGGGGATGTCAAGTTTGGATGGACAAATGAGGGTCTGGCCATGCTTTTAAATAGATAAAAAGCCATGCTCCGTGTCAAAATTCACACTTGGAGATAACCTATTACCCACCAACCTCCATAAATAAGGCCTAATGGTTTATGAGCAGAATTAATTATGCTTGTATAAACCAATTTGTAGACAATGTAATACACAAAATAATTTGTAGATGGAGGGATATACAGTTGAAACCATAAATTTACATACACTATATAAAAAGAAACACATGCATGTTTTTCTCACTATCTGACTTGAATTCAGAATAAACCTTACCCGTTTTAGGTTAATTAATTTTACCAAAATTATTTATATTTGCCAAATGCCAGAATAATGAGAGAGAGAATTTTAAGGCATTTTTATTACTTTCTGCAAAGTCAAAAGTTTACATATATTTCATTAGTACTTGGTAACATTTCCCTTAAACTTTATGAATTGGATCAAACCTGTTGGATATCCTACCGCAAGCTTCTCATAATAGTTGGTAGGAATTTTGGCCCATACCTCCTGACAGAACTGGTGTAACTGAGCCATGTTTGCTCACAACTGCCTTTTCAGCTTTGCCCATAAATGTTCTATAGGATTGAAATCAGGGCTTTGTGATGGCCACTCCAAAACATTGACTTCATTATCCTTAACCAGTATGCTTCGTTTCATTGTCCATTTGGGAGACTCATTTCCGACCAAGCTTTAACTTCCTTGCTGATGTCTTGAGATGCTGCTTCAGTATTGCCACATAATCTTCTTTCCTTATGATTCCATCTATTTTGTGTAGTGCACCAGTCCCTCCTGCACCAAAAAACCACACAACATGATGCTGCCACCCCCGTGTTTCACAGTTGAGATGGTGTTATTAGGCTTTCAAGCTTCTCCCTTTTTCCTCCTGGTCATTATAGCCAAACAGTTAAATTTTAGTTTCGTCAGATCACAAGAAATGTCTCCAAAAATGTAGGTCTTTGTTCCTGTGTGCATTTGCGATCAACAATCAAGCCTTTTTATGTTGCTTTTTGAGTAATATCTTCTTCCTGGCAGAGTGGCCTTTCAGCCCATGTTGATATATTACTCATTTCACTGTGGATAATGACACAATCTTACCAGCTTCGACCAGCATCTTCACATGTCGGACCAAATTACGTTCATCTCTGAGACACAGAACCAGTCTTCTTCCTGAGCGGTATCATGGCTGGACATTCCCATCTTGTACTTGTGTATAATTGTTTGTACAGAAGAATGAGGCACCTTCAGGTATCTGGAAATTGCACCCAAGGATGATCCAGACTTGTGCAAGTCCACAATTATCTTCCTGATATCTTGGATGATTTCTTTAGACTTTCACATGATGTTACAATCAGAAGCAGCGTGTTTCTGGTGTGCTTTAAAATACATCCACAGGTGTGTCTCTAATTAACCCAGATTTTTCCAATAAACCTATCAGAAGCTTCCAAATATATGACATCATCATATGGGCTGTTTCAAATTGTTTAAAGGCATAGTAATCCTAGTGTATATAAACTTTTGACTTTACAGAAAGTAATACAAATGCCTTAAAAATTCTCTCTCTCATTATTCTGGTATTTGGCAAATAAAAATAATGTTGGTAATCCTAATTTACTGAAAATGTGTAAAGTTTATTCTAATTTCATGTCAGATAGTGAGAAAAACATGTATATGTGTCTTTTTATATAGTGTATGTAAACTTACGGTTTCACCTGTACATAACAATCCATTGTCAGTGGAATATACTGTATATAACACACTTTCCTACTACAGTGCTGTTTCTCTGTTATTCCTGCATGAAATTTATGAGTAAATTGACATCTGGGTGTTACAAGTTGGAGGTGTGTCATTGCACTTGTGACCCTGTCCATTTGGTACTGGCATTTTCAGATTGTGTCTTAGATAAGATTTAATATGCATATCAAATTGTCAATATAATAAGGAATAACAAGAGGAATGACACAACATAGAGTTATAAGAAAATTAGCTTCAGAAATGTTATATTATTAGCAGTGTTACACTTCGAATTCTGGTCAAAATGATCTTTGATCCAAAATCAAATGTTCGCATCATATTTAATAAATTTTTGGCAAAAATTGCAAAAAATTGACCCATAACCTAAGTTAGAGTTGTTTAGAGATCAACGTAGTGTATGGAGACACAGTGCTTCCATCGTGATCTAACTTTGGGTTCACCTTCCTGTCCGAGGTCACGTCTGGTTGTCGACATCAAGCCCAATTACCATAACATTTTGCATAAACTGAAGTAACCAGAAATAACATCAGATGGGAAGTTAGGCAGGATTGGTAAATCTCCTAAAATTTCTTAAACAACCTTAACCCTAATTTACGGGTAGGTTAGGGATAGGAATAGAGAAAAACAATTAGGGTTAAGGTTGTCCCGAACCCAATTTTCTTTAACAGGTTTGGTCAAACCTGTATCAAACTGAACAGGGTGCATTTTGAGCAACACTTATTCTGAGAAAACAATTATTCATTATTAAAACATTTCAGGAGAGCTGAAAACTCCTCTTAAGCAGCAAAAAGAAAAAAATATGGAAAGAAATAAGTCACGTTATTCCAGACAAACATTTTTGTTAATGTTTTAGATCAATCATACCTATAGAGTAGTGTTGAGTGATTACGTTGGCTATCGACATTGGGCGATAGTCGATAGTCGGCCACCATCGATAAGGTTTTATGATAGTGAGCAGTCGATTATGAGCGATGACCATTAAAGTCTATGGGAAAGCAACAACACCTTCATTCTTACACCCAAACAGGGCTGGAGAAGCTGGAAATAACATCCAGAACAGTTAAATGGATACGTGCTACATCTTAGGCAACACACTTAGGTTATAAAAGCCACAGAAAAAAAACACACACCATTCACTATCCCTGTCTTGTACCACAGCATGAGCCTTAAACCTGCATCACCCACAAATTAAAAAGTGCCAGAAGACAGTATGATTTGAACCATCATCTTACTTGAACTGGACATCGAATATCCCTGTGCTGGAACGCAGCATGAGCCCCAAACCTGCATGACCCCCAGATTTAAAAGTGCCGGAAAAAGGAGTCCTTCAACCACCATTTTAGTTAACGGGAACTTTGGGACAAAACCCTTCCCCGGGGCCCACAGAAATGACCCCAAAACCTGCATAACCCCCCCAAATTTTTAAAAAAGTGCCCAAAAAAAAAGGAGTCTTTAAACCCCCAAATTTTAGTTTCACGGGAAAAAGATAAAACCTGCCCCTGGGCCAAAAGCATGCCCCAAACCTGCATAACCCCCATTTTTAAAAAGTGCCAAAAAAAAAAGGAGTCTTTCAACCCCATTTTATTTCACTGGACTTTAAATTTTACCTGTCCTGGACCGCAGTATGACCATTAAACCATCTGACCCCCAGATTAAAAGTCCCGGGGGAAAAGGGAAAACCCTTTTTATTTTGTATCTTTTAGGGTTTTCGTATAATCCTTTTTTTTTGCCCCTTTTAAAAATTCACCTGGGTGACTAAAAATTTTTGGGCTGTTTTAAGATTTACTGGATGCGCGTCAATGAAAAAAGCGGGGGCGCAAAATCAAAAAACAGTATCTGAAAAGTTTTCGTATGATACCCCGGTTTTTTTTGGCAACAAACAACTAGGTTTTGAGCGTTTTTCACGACAAATTTTGAAACCCGGAAAGGGTTTTCATGGTGATCGAAAAATGTTCCAGATCTTGGGGATTTTTAAAGGGTTAAAAACCCTGTGCATCATCTATTAAGATCGCGCCTTTTTCGGGCCCCCCTTTAATCCTTTTTTTTTTTTTGGGGGCCAAAAATCAAATTACAAATTTAGTCAGGGTTTGGAGATGTTGTCCAAACGCATACGGGGATGTGAAGGGTTTTGCGATTGGCTGGAAAAACCCCAATACCTCTTTTTTAACATAGAACAGCGTTTCCTGTTTCAGCCCCCCAAGGGGGTCTCCACTCTCTTTAGGGTGGGAAACGTGGGGCTTGCTGTGGCCAAAAAACACAGCAAAATTAGTCTTTTCCCTGCACAGAGAAACATCTACTTTTAGTGTGATCCTTCCAATTTATTTGATTAGAGATTTGAAGTTTTTAAAATGAAAGGGGCTAGAAAATTTTTAAAGAAACATCTCCCGGGCGGGCAAACACAGAAAAGCTGTATCTATAAAGAAAAAGGGTTTTAAAGTTCACCAAGATTTAGTGTAGACATTGTAGGGGAAAAACTTTAAAAATTAACATTTTTGCTATTGAAATTTTTCCTGGATATTGGGCACCCAAAATTTTAATTGGAAAAAATTCATTTTAAAAAACTGCAGGTTCTTTTTTAAGTGCAAAAACCCCACTTTTTTTATCGTATAAATTTCGGGTAGTGTTAAATTTTTAAACCCCATTACACCTGTGACGTTACTTTGTTTTTTGACTTTTTGCCACCAACCACGGGTTCAGGGACGCAGCAACTAAAAAATCTTAAAACCAATTCTAAAATTCACCACGGGTTGAATTAAAAAGGTTTAAAAAAAAATTTCCCCGTTTATTATATCAAAACATTTTTTTTAAACGTTTTTTTTGATTTTTTGCGCACCCCCCCCCTGTTAAATTAAACGCAGCATTAGTAAATTTTAAAAACAGCAATTCAAATATTCCCCACAGGGGAATTAAAAGGGTTTCAAAAAAATACCTTTTTATTATATAAAAACAAAACTTTTAAAACGTGTTTTTTGATTTTTTGCGCACCCAGCATGTTCATTGACGCAGCATTAGTAAATCTTAAAACAGCAATTTATATTACCACAGGTGAATTAAAAGGGTTTTAAAAAAATCCCCGTTTATTTTTTTCAAAACATAATTTTACGTTTTTTTGCCCTTTTGCGCACCCAGCACTGCCCATTGCCAAAGCATCTACTTAAAATTTTTTTAAAAACAGCAATTCTAATTTTCCCACCACGGTGAATTGAAAGGTGAAAAAAATTACCGTTTATTATATAAAAAACAAAAAAGTTACGTGTTTTTTGATTTTTTGCGCACCCAGCCCTGTTCATTGACCGGGCCTCTACGTAAATCTTAAAACAGCAATTCATTTTCCCCAAAGGTGAATTGAAAGGTGAAAAAAAATACCTTTTTTAAATCCAAAAAACATAACAGAAACGTTTTTTTTGGACTTTTGCCCAGTCCAAAATTTGTTGATAGACACCTTGATTTAAAATTTTGAATCCAGAAATTTTTTGTTTTAAATTAGAGGGATTTAAAGGAATTGCTGTGATTTGCCGTTTTTTAAAATAAGAAAAATTTCCAAAAACTTTCCAAAATTTAAAATTTTTTTATATTTCTAAAAACATGGAGGGGAAATGAAAGGTGGTAACGGGGAAAAAAGAGGGGGTAGCACATGGGGGGTAAGGACGGGGGAAGGGGGCCCCTTCCCAGTGCTGGCGGACAACACGCAGGGCCAGGGATCGTCATTGGGAAAGGCCCGGCGGGCCCTTTTCTTTCGCGGGGTCAGGGCCCTGTGAATCTAAGTAACAAAATATCGTCGAAAATCTGTCCCTTCAGGGGTTTAAATTTGCAACCTGCATTACGTCTTACCCCCCTGGGCCCTGCAGTCACGGCCAAAAAATGCGTCATCGCATCTTTCGCTCATCAGCACCCGTCCAACATGAAGCCCCCCAAAAAGGGTCAACCGGGGCCCCCCCATTGGATAATCCATTGCCCTGAAGACCTCTTTGATGACAAAATGGGGGTTGGGGGTCAAAGGGCATTTTAAAAAAGATCAATGAAAATTTTTTAAAGTCTGTTTCTGACGCCCAGAAAAATGATCCCATAAAGAGGGCGATGAAAAAACCCGGTTTCAATCGGAAAAAAATCCCGGGGGGTCGGGAAAACGCCTTGCTTTTCCCCCTTTCTTGTACCCCCAAAGCTTCTGGATGCGGGGAAAAGTCGGGGACAAACCAAGCCCACCTGTTTTTATATGATGACGACATTGCGGACCCCATCCTGGTTTTTTTCCCACAAAATTTTGCTTGCATTCATCAGGGGAAACGAGGGGGAAGACGTTTTGGGTTATGTCAATACGGGTCCCGCCAAAAAAAGGGGAGAGGGCGGTCGCAAAAAAAGTCCCCTGATATGTTCCGCCCCCCCGGGTCAGCGAAACCCCCCGCTCCTCGCTTATCGCCGAAAAAAAGGGTTCCGGACCTTTTCAACCCGGGGGCCCCTTCTTTGACAAGCCCTGATTCACCCAGCGATTTTCATATGCCGCCTTTGCCGTAAACGCAAAAGTAGAGGCAAAAACCCTTAAGGGGTTTAACCACCAAAAAATTTTTCCTAGTCACATGCACCCCGGAATGCATGATTTAAAATGGGGGGAACATTTGGGCCAAAAAAAGGCCCAAAACCGGGACGCCGGGCCTCCAACCACTGTCACCCCTTTGTCCCCCTCCTCCTCCTCCGCCCCCACCAAGGGTTCCCAGCTGCCCATTTTCTCTAAGAGTCATGATCAGGGATCACCCCTCCGTTTCACCCTTTCCCCACCGCGCCCAATACCCCCCCAAAACCACCAAGCCCCCACCCTCCCAATTCCCCTTTCCCGCCATTTTTGACGACATGCACGCCGAAACAGGGGCCATTTTGCAGACCTTTCCCGTCTTCCGGGTTTGGGGGAGCAAAGAAACACTTTCCCCCCAAAACCACCCCAAAGGGAAAAAACCCTGAATTTTTCCGGCATTGCCAGGTTTTTGGGGCCCTTGGGAAAAATTTTTGCCTTTCCGTCTGGGGGAACAAGGGGGTTTCCCCCAAAAACTTTTCAGGGCCCCTCCCCTCCCCCCCAATACCCAATGCCGACCGGGCATTTTTTTTTCCGGGAAAAAAGCCGTCCCCCCCCTTGGCCAGCCACGGGGTTCATCAAAAATTTCGGGGCCCCTTTTTGTCTGCATTTTGGCCCCAAAAAATTTCCACTCACCCCCGGGACACAGGGAATAGTAAGCAGGGCCAAAAGGCCACTATTTTCCTGTGACGGTCATGGGTGACCCTGGGTGGATGTCTCGGGGGGTAAACGGTGGCTCTCGGGGCTGGCGCCCCGCTCTTCAAAAACCGCAGGGATGGTGCAGGCCTTTCCCCCAAAGGTCCTTGGGGGCAAAACGTGCCCAGAAAAACCGGGCCTTTTGGTTAAAATTTAAATCTGCCTTGGAGACCCCCCCACAACACAGGTCGGGAGCTTTGGACGGCTCAAAGCAACGAAAACCGAGCGCGGGCCCGGGGTGACAAAAACCCTTTTTGCCGGGGAAGGGGTGGTGTCGATAACTGGGCAAAATTCTGCGGGCCGCCCTTAAATGGGAAAGGCTGGAGACACCCTTTTTGCCGGGCCCCGTATGATCCTTGTCCCCAGAAATTTTAAAGGGGAACCCGGGTCTGGACTGCCTCCCTGAAAAAGGGCCGGGGTCGGGAAATTCCCCACTTCCGCGGGTTCGCACCCTGCTTGCCCCGCCTGGCTGCGTTCCCAGCGTAAAGTTTGGGCCTCCCCATAACCGTCTCATTTTTAAACTTGGGGGCAAAACCGGGAATTTCCCCACCCTCCACATGCCCCCCGGGAAAATTGTGGCACCCACCCAATCCCAAATTACGCAGTACGAATTGACCCCAAGGGCCCTTTAAACAAGCAGGGGGAGGGGACCCGGGGTGTTGAACCCCCGAGAGGGGAGGCAGGTGAAAGAGCTCTGCACCATCCTTGCCATTTTTAAAGAAGCCCCCAAAATGGCAGTGCGGACAATGCCCTTGTCCGAAAGAGCTTTGGGGTTAAATTTTAAATTTCGGGAACGATCGTTGGACACCTGAACAACGGGTTCCCGCCAGGACGGAGGGGGGAGAGGGAAACACGATGCGGCACGGACCCTTTCTTTTGGGTCAAATCCAAAAGGGCCCCGGGACAGTTTCACAATTTCATCTGGTCTTCATTTGGCATGGTTCGGGGCCCCAGGGTTTTGTGCAAGGTGGCCCAGCTCTCGGGTGCATCTTCTCAGGCAAGTCAGGGCTGGTTGAAGCTGGGGCCGGGGCAGGGGAGGGGGGGAAAGGAGGGTGGGGGGGGGGAAGATGGGAAATCATTTTTGCTAGTCCCCCTCGACCCAGGGGCTTGGGAAATCAAGGCCCCAAATCTCTCACATGAGTGTTTGGGTGTCCCATTTCCTCCAAACATGATCCCCCAAATTAAAAAGGGCCCAATCAAAATAAACAACAGTTCTGGGTTTGGCCCCCCTCCTGATCCCCGGAAACAAAAAAAAAAACTCAAGCATTTTCCTTTCCACCCACCCAAAATGAGAGTAAAATGCAGGAAAATGGGGGAACCTTGTTTGATTGATAAAACTGGAGACATCTGGGGGGTTCCCTTTCACGTTTTCCCCAAATGTCACGGTGGAACAACATCGGGCGGGACAGCAGTTAGAGTGCCAATAGGCGTAGCGGCAGAAAGAGGAAAGGGGTTGAAAGAAGCCAAATGGGGGGGACCTCTGGAATCTTTTTTTAAAAAAACCCTCACCAACGCATGCAATGCAGGGCACACACCCAAACACACAGGATCAGTTTAAAAGTTTCAGGGTTTCCCACACTATCTGCTCCCAACACCAAATTTTTTTTGCATGTTTTTTCCGGACCCAAAAATTTTTTTCGGGGTACCAAAAATGGACAAATTCCCCGCCCGAGCTGGCTCGCCACCCCATAGAGTGTTGTCCGCCCACCCGCCAGCGCCCATATCGAGCGGCCCTTTCAGCACAGCGGGAGGATCATTACAGAAAAAAGCACCCGGTTTTCCACAGATAAGTGATCGTTTATGATATTAAATCAAGATGAATCAGGCAGGATCTCTGATGATGTTGGGGCCCCCAATTCCCGGGGGGGCCCCGTTGGGTTCCCAAGTCTACTTTCACTTTCCCTTTTCAACGAAATGGTCCCCCCTTAAAAAATTTTTTTTTTTTAAAAATGCATTTTTTTACTGAAATTTTTATTCTCTTTTCCCAAAAATTCTTTTTGTTTGGTTTGTTCGGGGAGACTGTAAAAGACGGGCCAAGGTTTCTTTAAAAAACACGTTTTTCCATTTACTCACTTTATCTTAAAAGTTTTCGCTTTTGTAAAGGGTTTGGGGTCCATGTTGCTGTGAGATACAGCAATAACCCGGTCCTTTGGAAAAAGGGAAAATTTTACTTCTAAAATTTGGGAATTTTTTTCCCCCACAATTTTTAATAGTGGGGGGAGAAGTTTATATTTATAAATTTTTTGGGGGCATGTTTCTTGGGAAAACAGGGGAAAAAAATCATGGTCCTTTTTAACAGAAAAAAGTTGGGTTCTAATTTTCATTTCTCCCTCCCCAATTTTTAATAGTGGCTGAAAGGGCAATTTTTTTAATTTTTTTGGGGCAGTGCTTTTAAATGCACAATATACAGGTCCAAAATAAAAAAAAAGTTGTTTTTTTTTTTTTTTTTTTTAACAGACATTTGTTCTTCACAAATTTTCCCCAAAAGTGGCTCAAGGGGGATGGTGCCCCGTCAAAACAGGGAAAAGGTTTTGGACACTGTTTAATTTGGGCACATATTCAAAAATGACTTTTTTTTTTGCAAGATCTTTAACAAAAGCTATCCCAAACCCTTTTATTGAGGCAACCCAATTTTAATTAAAAATTTAAAAAAAGAAGGGAAAAAAAGACAAGGTGGGATTCCATCCAAATTTTTAAAAAGTGTTTTCCCAAAATTTAAAATACTAAAAAACTTGCATTAAAAAAATACTGTTTTAAAAAAAAAAATGAAAATTGTCAAAGGTACAGGAAAACTTGACCAGATGTACTTATTCAGGGGGGACATGGAGAAAGGGGCCGGGCAGAGAACAAAGTACAGGGGGACCATTTTTCCCCCAGGGACGTTATTAAAAAAAAGAAAAAGAATGCCAAGATAAAGGGCACCCGGGTTTTAAAAAAGGGGCGTTAACCCCCAATATTTCCAAGTGAATTTAATTGGTCCAAAAACCCTACGGGGGGGCAAAACGGCCCCACCCCGGGATTGACGTGTACAGGGAAGGCTGGAAGGTTTTTTTCAAAACTTCCCCCTTCCCCCCCCCTCTTCTTCAGCACGACAGTTTTTGTTGCTGCTCAAACGGGCCCTTTTAACCTGCGTGTTAATAGATGACGACCCCCACCTGGTTTTTTAAACCCACCCACCGTAAAACCCGGCCCCCGGCTTTATGGGTGTGGCCCAGGAAGGTAAAATTTCCCTGTCCATTTAACTAAAATTTGGGGGTTGAAAAGACTCCCTTTTTTCCCGGGACTTTTTTAAAAGTGGGGGGTCATGCAGGTTTGGGGGGTCATGCTGTGGGCCCCGGGCAGGTATAGTCAATGTCCCGTTCAACTAAAAAGGTTTGGGTTTAAAAACTTCCCTTTTTTCCGGGACTTTTTTAAAAGTGGGGGCAAGAGGGTTTGGGGCTCAAAGCTGGGCCCCTGACAGGTTACTAGGGTTTTTTAAAAGGGGGCCAGTTTTTCCCAAAAGGGGGAAAATTTGGGGGCTGAAATAAAGGGGGACTCCTTTTTCCGGCACTTTTTTAAAAGTGGGGGTCATGCAGGTTTGGGGCTCATTGGCTGTTGGCCCTTTCCAAAAAAAAGGAAAAAAGGGGGGATAGTTTCCAATTTTTCCTGTTTCAATTTTTTTAAAAAATGGTGGGGTTTAAAGACTCCTTTTTCCGCACTTTTTAATTTTGGGGGGCCCTGGGAGGTTTGGGGGTTTATGTGCGTTTCCCGGGCAAAGGGGAAATTCCCAAATTTCCCGTTCAAGAAAAAATGATGGTTCAAATCATACTGCCTTCTTCACTTTTTTAAATTTTTGGGTTTTTGGGAGGTTAAGGGGCAAAGGGTTTTTTTTTGGTACAAGACAGGGATGTAAAAAAGGTCCCGTGACTTTTTTTTCTGTGATTTTATAAAACCCAAGTGTGGTTGCCTAAGAAAGTAGCCGTTCCATTTGACGTTGTGGATGTTAAAAAACATTTCTCCAGCCTTGTTTGGGTGTAAAAATGAAGGGTTTGTTTTTCCCCTCCCATAACTTTAATTGGCCGCGCATAAATCGGGGTGCTCACTATCGAAAAAACCCTTTTGATTAGGGGGGGGCCCCAACCTTTTTCGACCTTTCCGATCGATTTTTTCGAAAAGGGCCCAAACGCAAATCGGCCCAACACTACAAAAACCTTTTTTTGGCGGGGCTACAAGATTTCTGGGGGTTGTAATTTTAAAAACAAGGTGGATATATCAACACAGGGGGAATGGGTAAAAATTAAAAAAGAACACCTATCTTAAAAAGATACTGATAATAAAAATGGGGGTTTTGCACCTAACAAAGAGACCTGCAGTTACTAGAAATTTATGTTTTATCCAATATTTTAAATTCAGGGTGCCCCAAAATCCAGGAAATATTTCCAAAAGCAAATGTTAATAATAAAGAATTGCAGTGCAATGTGTACACTAAGCTTGGTGAACTTTATCCAGTGGGGTTTTTTATTTGATAGAGCTTTTTCGGGGTTGCCCGGGTTCCCCCCCCCCCCCCTCCCCCCGGGCTTTTTCACGGTAGATGTGCTTTAAAATTTCTCTAGCTAACTACAAAAATCTTTAATTCTAATCTAAACCTAAAATTGGGAAAGGGTCACAGCTAAAAGTAGAGGTTTCCCCTGTTTCAGAAAAAAAACTTAAAATTTTCCCCTGACTGTTTGGGGCCCAGGCAAGCGCAACGCCTATTCCCCATGAGACGGGTAAAAACACTAAGGGGGTGAAAAGAAACGCTTTTTCTAGTTAAATACGAGGGGCAATTTAGATTTTTTCCCCCCCAATCGCAACCCCTACACAAACCGTCATGGGCGTCGCAAACCCCACTCATTTCCCGCTCAAATTTTGAATCTTATTTTCTGGCCGCCCCAAAATTTTCAGGAAACCCCCAAAAAGGCGCGATTTAAAAGTGATGCACAGATTTTAACCCTTTAAATTACGCCCTGATCTGAAAAAATTTTTTGATCACCAAAAAAAAACCCCTTTCCGATTTCAACTTTGTCGATAAAAATCGCTCAACACTACTATAGAGTCATTTTGTAACTCAAAATGAACACTTTTTTAAGGTAAACATTAATCCCTATTATACATCTTGCTCTATATTCCTTTGATAATGTATGCAGAATCAGTCTTCTAAGCCTTAATATTAATAATAGGTTTCAGCTCTTACTTGCTCTAGAGGGAAAAATACAGGAACTTGTGTGAATCTAAATTCATCCTTTGCTTTTACATTTCTTAATGACTCGTCTATTGTACCATATTGCTACCTTCTTACTAAAGGTGAAAGGTCAGTGTTATTGACATAATCCTTTGGACACTTCAAAAGATGAAGATTAGTGGCAATGCTTAGAACTAATGCCCCTGAGATGGTTATTTGTCAAAAAGTTGATATTATTGATGGGAAAGAAAGAGCAGTGTCATTTATCTAATAAAAGTCAGAACCCATTCCAACTTAAAGTGACACTTTTTCTATGCAGGTTAAACTACATCACTAGGAAAAAAAGCCGGGTTCCAGCATAACACTGCTCTAAATTATGTAGTTCAGACTGAAATTTAAGCATGTATTAGGCTGCATATTTACAGAGCTGCAAAAGGAAATGAAAGAGTAGTTAAAATAATAAAAGAAAAAACGCACATTATATTACAGCTTTGCATACACTGTTCACAAATATTACCTACCATTATTGCAAACCATGCTTTCTATTAGTAGTTGTAAAAATAAAAAATAATCTACAGCTGCATAAAAAAACAAAAGAAAAAAATAAACTCACCTTTGCACTCACCACCATTCCAGCATTTGAAGCTGCTGGGTGTCCGGGTCTCAAAGGTAAATATATATAAAAATTTAAATATATATATATATATAAAATTTTATATAATAAAATATATATATATATAATATATATAATATATATATAAATATATATATCCAGGGAAAACAACAAATTTGTCTGGGTGATCCATATGGAATAACCCAACAAATTGTGTTTTCCCTGAAAACTCATACTTTTATTTATCAGATGAGTTGCACAATGAGTAGAAATATAGTCCAGACATTGACAAGGTTAGAAATAATGATTTTTGTTTGAAATAATAATTTTCTACTTCAAACTTTGCTTTCGTCAAAGTATGCTCCATTTGCAGCAATTCCAGCATTGCAGACCCTTGGCATTCTAGCTGTTGATTTGCTGAGGTAATCTGGAGATATTTCACCCCATGCTTCCAGAAGCCACTCCCACAAGTTGGATTGGCTTGATGGGCACTTTTTGTGTACCATAGGGTAAAGCTGCCCCCAAAAAACAGCTCAATGGGGTTGAGATCTGGTGACTGCGCTGGCCACTCCATTAAAGATAGAATACCAGCTTCCTGCTTCTTCCCTAAATATTTATTGCATATTTTGGAGGTGTGCTTTGGGTCATTGTCCTGTTGCAGGATGAAATTGGCTCCAATAAAGCGCTGTCCACAGAGTGTGGCATGGCGTTACAAAATGGAGTGATAGCCTTCCTTATTCAAAATCCCTTTTACCTTTTACAAATCTCCCACTTTACCAGCACCAAAGCAACCCTAGACAATCACATCACCTCCACCATGCTTGACAGATGGCGTCAGGCACTCTTCCAGCATATTTTCAGTTGTTTTGCGTCTCAAAAATGTTATTCTGTGTGATCCAAACACCTCAAACGTCGATTCGTCTGTCCATAACACTTTTTTCCAAACTTCATCTGTCCAATGTCTGTGTTCTTTAGCCCATATTAATCTTTTCCTTTTATTAGCCAGTCTCAGATATGGCTTTTTCTTTGCCCCTCTGCCCTGAAGTCCAGCATCCCGGAGTCGCCATTCACTGTAGACGTTGACACTGGCGTTTTGTGGGTATTATTTAATGAAGCTGCCAGTTGAGGACCTGTGAGGCGTCGATTTCTCAAACTAGAGACTCTAATGGACTTATCTTGTTGCTCAGTTCTGCAGTGGGGGCCTCCCACTTCTCTTTCTACTCTGGTTCCAGCCTGTTTTTGCTCTCCTCTGAAGGGAGTAGTACACATCATTGTAGGAAATCTTCATTTACTTAGCAATTTCTCACATGGAATAGCCTTCATCTCTCAGCACAAGAATAGACTGTCGAGTTTCACATGAAAGTTCTCATTTTCTGGCCATTTTGCGAGTTTAATTGAACCAACAAATGTAATGCTCCCGATTCTCCACTAGCTCAAAGGAAGGTCAGTTTTATAGCTTCTCTAATCAGCACAACTGTTTTCAGTTGTGCTAACATACTTGTATAAGGGTTTTCAAAATATTCAAAAGCTTTCTTACACAGTTAGCAAACACAATGTACCATTAGAACACTGGAGTGATGGTTGTTGGAAATGGGCCACTATACACCTATGTAGAAATTGCACTAACAACCAGACGTTTGCAACTAGAATAGTCATTTACCACATTAACAATGTATAGAGTGTATTTCTGATTCATTTAATGTTAGCTTCATTGAAAAAAACTTTGCTTTTCTTTCAAAAATAATACACTGGCGATTTTGGAAGTTTTTCCACCTACAAAGAATGGAGAGGTTTGCATTTTTTATCGTAGGTACACTTCAATTGCGAGAGACAGTCTGAAAAAAATCCAGAAAATCACAATGTATGATTTACAAATAATTAATTTACCAGCAAGAATTCTGACTCTCGCATGCCTGTTATTTTTTTCTTTAAGAAGCTGTCCTACTCTGCACTCATTACCTGTATTAATTGCACTTGTTACCGGTATAAAAGACACCTGTCCACACAATCAATCATACTCCAACTTCTCCACCATGGCCAAGACCAAAGATCTGTCTGAGGACTCCAAGGACAAAATTGTAGACCTACACAAGGCTCAGATGGGCTACAGGACAATAGACAAGCAGTTTGATGAGAAGGCAACAACTGTTGGTGCAATTATTAGAAAAAGGAAGAAAAACAAGATGACTGTCAATCTTCCTCAGTCTGGGGCTCGATGCTGGGGCTCAGAACTACATGGGAGGACCTCGTCAATGACCTGAATAGACCTGGGACCACAGTCTCAAAGAATATCATTAGTAACACACTACACCCCTGCTCATGCCTGCACATGTCCAGGCCCAATAAATCTTTTTGGTATCAATTCCATTCACCCTGTTTGGAGGAAGAAGAAGGATGAGTACAACCCCAAGAACCCCATCCCAACCATGAAGCATGGGGGTGGAAATTTCATATTTTGGGGGTGCTTTTGTGCAAAGAGGACAGGATGACTGCACCGTATTGAAGGGAGGATAGATGGGTTCATGTATCACAAGATTTTGGTCAACAACCTCCTTCCCTCATTAAGAGTATTGAAGATGGGTTGTGGCTGGGTCTTCCCGCAGGACAATGACCCGAAACATACAGCCAGTGCAACTAAGTAGTGTCTCTGTAAGAAGAATTTCAAGGTCCTGGAATTGCCTAGCCATTCTCCAGACCTTAACCTAATCAAAAATGTTTGGAGGGAGTTGAAACTCAATGTAACCCAGCGACAGCCCCGAAACGTGAAAGATCTGGAGAAGATCTATATGGAGAAGTGAACCAAAATCCCTGCTGCAGTGTGTGCAAACTTGGTCAAGAACTACAGAAAACATCTGACCTCTGTAATTGCACACAAAGGTTTCTGTGCCAAATGTTAATTTTTGTTTTTCTATTCCAAAAAGGTATTCCTGCAGCGAAAACACAGTTTTAGAAGTAAAAGTTTCTTGCAGATTTCAGGAATACATCCCTTAGTCATATTGTTGTGTTAGTATACCGCGTCTTCCTTTTATACAAATCAAGACGATCACATGATAAATTAAGCATTAACATACTAGATAAAAACACAGTAAAAAATTTTTTTTAGAGAAAACATTCAATACTACATGACATTTCAGATAGATTGTTGCACGTATAAACGTGCTATTTTAGTATTGGAACATTATATCATGCTGTTTATTCAACCCATCCAGAGTTCTAGTATTTAAATGGAATAGCTGTCTAAACATCTTCTGTGCTCTTCCTGGATGTTACACTAATGGGATCTGTTGAGGAAGGAGTAATTGTAACTTCCTTTAGAAAATATGTGGCTAGGAACACACGCCCATTCCTAGCCACGTTCCTATCACCCCCTACATGTGGTGGAAAACATTCCGGTGGGAGAACTTATCCACACTAAGCGAAACTCTTCCATCGATAATGTTTTCCAAAAACATCAAAAAGAAGTCTTAAACAAAGACATTAATCCAAAAAACATTGGAGAGAGCAATGGAAATGGTTACTTCCATCCCTAGGGAAAATCTTTTAGGTAATAATAATAAGAAAAAACATACATATTTGAAATCTGATAATATTATTTTAGTACCACCTTTAGTCCCCAATATAACAAAAAAGTAAGTACTGTGAAAAAGACAACATGCACAACATCATTAAAGACAAGGTCAGATGTGTCTCAAAGAGGGTTCCATCCTTAGGTTCCATTCTTTCCCCCAGTCGGTTTTTGTATGATAAATAGCAATCATGTGATTGGTTACTTACCACTGGTTCTTACTGTTGCGGCCATACCTGTTGTACATCATGTCAACATATACAAATTTCTAAACATTTTACTTTTATGTCCATGGGTGAAAGTTTTGAAATCTCCTCATATATTAATTGTAGTGTTGAGCATTTATTATCGACAAAGTTGAAATCAGCACGGTTTTTATGTTGATCAGATTTTTTCGATCATGCGATAATTTAGGTTAAAATCTGCACATAATCTATTAATATCGCGCCATTTTCAGCGCTTCCTGTCATTTTGGCGGCCAGCAAATCAGCTTACAGAATAGAGCAGTGTGAGCTGGGTGTGTGAAGTTATGACTGGAATGTGTATGGTTGCGATTGGCTGGAAAAATCACATGACCTCGTTTTCCATAGAACAGCCCTTCCTGTTCATGATCAGTGTGTGTCTGTGTCTCATAAGAGCAGGACGTGTGCTCGGTCTCTCTCAAAACAGCTCAGCGAAACTGTTCTATTTGTTCACACAGACATCTATGCTTTTAGCTGTGAACATTAGAACTTAGGTAGATAAGAGATTTGCAGATTTTAGTTACTTAGGCTGAGAATTTTAAAGGAGCATCTAGTGCTGTACGGCCGTGAGGGAGGGGGGGGGCGGGGGCTGCGGGCGAACACAGACAGACAGACAAGCTCTTAAAAGGGGAGTGGATATTGTGCAGCCCAGACTGTGTTGAGAGTTTAGACCCTGCATTGCAATGGGTTTTTATTAACATTTTTTGGCCAGTTTTTTGGTGAAATAACTTGTATGTTGTGCAGCCTGCACTTAAATTTGAATACAATTTTGTAGTCACTGCAGGGTATTTGTAGGTGCAAAACCCACTTTTATGATCCTATACATTTCGGGAAAAGGTTTGTTTTTTTTCCAACCTTTGGCCCCCCGACAAAGGCCCAGCATTGGGTTAAATGAGTTTAAAAACCCTTTTTTCCAATTTTTTAAATTTTTTTTGGGAATTTTTCAGGCCATTTTTGTTTAAAGTTTCACCCGGGGGGGTTAAAATTAAAGGGTGCAAAACTCCATTTTATTATCCGTATCCATTTTAAAGGTTTTTTTTTCATTTTGGGCCGCACCCCATTTTTGTCCAAAAAGCCACATTGCCATTTAAAATTTTTAATACAGAAAATTTTGTAGCACCCCCGGGTTTTTTTTATAGGTGCAAAAAATACCTTTTTTTAATCCAAAATATTTTTTAAAAATAGCTTATTGCACGTGGTGGGGGCCCCTATTTTTTTTCAAATAGCCACGTTGACGAAAATTTTCCTTATAAAAAAATTTTTTCCTCGTTTTTTCAAATTGCGCAAAAAAAAACAACTTCTCATCCGGTAACTTCTGAATAGTTTTATTTTCTCATGAATCTCAGTTTGCGCGAAAACGCCCAATTTTAAAAGAAATTTTGTTGAAAACAAACAAATTCCCCAGTCCCACTTTTTATTTGTAAATCCCTTTGGAAATGAAGGGGGAACACGGGGGGGGGGGGGGGGGGGGTTTTTGTCCTTTGTTTCCCTTCCCCCAAACCACATTTCACAGGTAAATTTGCAAGAAACCTTTTTTTTAAAAAAAGTTGGCTGAGCAAATTAAAAGGGGTTTAAGAATAGCAGTGATTTTCCCCTCTTTTAATAAAGGGGGGTAGGACAAGGAGAAGAGGTACAAGAAAGGTGCTCCTTCCATGCTGGCGACAACCCCTTTAAACCAGTGGATCATCGGTTTCAGTTTTATCAGGGCCCGTCATCGCTGGGGGCAGGGCCCGTGAATTCAAAATGAACAGCGTCGGGAAAAACTGTTCTCAGTTTGGTTTAAACAAACCCGCATCCCCATCCCTTTCCCCCTCTTTCCCCCCAAATCACGGGCCCCAAATTCGTCATCAGCCTCATCAGCATCCGCCAACCCCTCAAAACGAAGGGACCCAAATGGGCAAACTCGTTTTTAAACCCCCCACTGTGGAAAATCCATTTTTTCTGAAGACCTCTTTGAAAGGCAAAATGCGGTTTGGGGGCATAAGGCAAATTTAAAAAAAACAAGAGGGCCCAAAGGGGGATGATTTTTCTGCCTACGCCCAGTTTTCTTTATGTCTCATAGGAGGAGAAGGAAAACAGGTCATCGGCCCAAAAAAACCCGGCGGTCCCCAACGCCTTTCATGCCCCTTGCTTGAAACCTGCAGCTCCCCCATGCAGAAAGTCAGGGCAACCCAATCACCGTTTTGATGATTTAAGATGGGCGACATTGCGGATCCCCAAAGTGGGCTTTTCAGCAAATTTGCTTTCGAATCCTTTACAGGGCAGGGGAAACGAAAAGGGGGAAATGTCAAAGGGGTTTCCCTTCCCCAAAAAAGGGGGGAGGGCGGGCGAAAAAACCCTGAGAAAGATTCCCCCCAGCCACGGTCAGCGGAAACCCCCCTCCCGCTTATCGCCGCAAAAAAAGGGCCCCGGGCTTTTCAAACCCGGGGCCCTTTTTTGAGCAAGCCTCTGATTCACCCCGAATGTCATATTTTTCCGCCCTTTTGCCGTAAACGCATTATAGAGGCAAGAATCTTAAAGGTTTTTTTAACCGGGCCACCAAAATGCACGAAAGCATTAATTAAATGGAGGCAACACTTGGCCCAAAAAAAGGGCCAGACCGATGCCCGGGTTTCCCAAACCCCGTCACACCCCTTTTGTCCCCCTCCTCCCCCCGCCACCACCAAGCTTTTCCCCAGCCCGCCCATGTTTTCTCAGAGTTATGATCAGGGATCAGCCCCGCTTCAGCCTCCAAAAATCGCCCATTTAAACCCCCAACCCACCAAGACCCATCCTACACCTTCTCCTTCCGCCAATTTTTGGAAAGACCCCGCATGCCTACACGGCCCCGGGCCCAGCAGCCCCGCCTTCTGTCTTCCCGGTTTGGGGGCAGAAGAAAGTTTAACCCCAAACCCCTCCCAAAGCCCAAAAGCCTGAATGTCGGGATTGGGCCCGGGTTTTGCCCTTTGGGAAAAGTTGCCTTTCCGTCGGGGGACCAGAAGGTTTTCCCCACTCATGGGCCCTCGCCTGGCCCCCAATACCAAAAGCCGAGCCGGCATTTTTTTTTCCAGAAAAGCCTTTCCCGGGCCCCGGCCTGCCACGGTCATCTAAAAATTTTAAGGGGCTTTTTCTGCATCTGTTCCCGGGAAAAATCCATCTCACCCCCGACACATTGGGCTAGAAAACACGGCCAAGGCCGTATATCTCTGTTTACAGCCACGGGGGAGCTGGGGGATGTCTCTGGTGGTGACGGTTGGGTCTCCCGGCTCGGCGCACGTTCTTCAAAAAACCCCGGGAAAGGGGGGATTGGGTCTTTCCCCCAACTCCCTGGGGGCATCACTGCCCAGAAAACCAGGCCCTTTTTTTGAAATTAATCTGTCTTGGGGAAACCCTCCACACACAGAAACAGGGGGCTGGGGGACGGCTCCCCCGCAAAGAGAAACCCAGCCTGGGTGGATGGGCAAGAACCTTGTGCCAGGGGCCCCCCCCCTGGTGGTTTGCGATAACGGCCCAAATCTGCTGGCCCCCTTAAGATGGTAGGCCTTTGGGGCACATCCCTTTCCCCGGGACATGTTCCCTGAACCTCGTCGACAGAAAATTTTTAAAAACGCTATTCAGGTTTTGGACTTTCCCCACGAGGAAGGGGTCGAGGTCCGAGTTTGCACCCTCCGCCGTTCGCCAAACCCCGCTTCGTCCCCCCCTGGCTGCGTTGGGAGCGTCAGCTCCCCCTCCCCGCAAACCCTCCCAATTGTTTACGTGGCAACACGCTGGT
>JAODAL010036020.1:0-42236 GCA_025379985.1 Phyllomedusa bahiana
CGATAAACCCGTAAACCCGGGAAAAAAACCAATTCTTTCAAAAAAATCACAAAACTAAACATTGAGGGGGTTGCGAAATTTTGTTGATAAAAACCCCCCATCTTTGGATTTTAAAAAGGCGGTTTTCCCACTCATTTTTTTTGCCGGATATGTATCTGATAGTAGGCCCCTCATAGGTCTAGGTGGATGAAAACCTTGGTCCCCTAAAGTCAATCAAAGGGCTCAGAGATTGATAGAAGTGGGTACCAGTTTTTGATCATGATTTTATTTCGGCCCTGGTAATCTATGGAAGAGTGGAAGGAACCATCCTTCTTTGTCAACAAAGAAAAAAACAGCACCAGTTGGAGAGGACAATTTACGAATGAGGTCCTTCTACAGATTTTCTTTTATGTAGGCTACAACCTGATTTTTAAAGGTACGAAAGGAAATTGAGGGTCTTTGGGGTTTGGAAAAGGGATTCCCCCCTTTTCTCATAGAAGACATTCTGAAATTCTTGATAAGAAGAGGGGAAACCCAGAATGGGAGATATTGCGCACCAGATGAAGTGAGGAGGCTCATAGGGGCGCGCGTCCCCAAAAATTTACCTTGCCCAGTCTTCCAGTACAGGAGCATGCATTTACAGCCAAGTTTAAAAGAAGAAGCGAGGGGACGCCAGAGAATGTAGAAATTAAACGGCCTATAAAAATTTAATTTTTAACCAATAAAATTAACAAACTTTATTGAA
Organism: Phyllomedusa bahiana; assembly: GCA_025379985.1. Taxonomy (NCBI): domain Eukaryota; kingdom Metazoa; phylum Chordata; class Amphibia; order Anura; family Hylidae; genus Phyllomedusa; species Phyllomedusa bahiana. Next base: position 725 of record JAODAL010036020.1, read on the forward strand.
AAAACAAAAAATTTTAAAAAATAAAAGAAAAAAGATAAACAAGGGAACTACACTGCAAAACCGCGTTGGGGAGCATATCCATACCCTATCCATCAACCCAGTGGGTTCTACTGCTTACACCCGTCTTTCTTTAAAGGGTTTTGGGTTTATTAAATTAAATTTTTTCCCCAAAATTTTTCATGATAAAATAGATGTTTGTATAATATTTTTTACACTGCTCAAACAAAGTTATCTATACCCAGATTGCCCCTAGGGGCTTTGAAAAGGGGAAAGGGCAATGGGCTAGGGCTATTTTATTTTTTTTCCCCTTTGCCCATTTTTTTAAAACTTGTATTTTATTAATTGTTTTTTAATTTTTAAAAAGTTTTTTAAAAAATTTTGGAAAAAACTTTTTTTTTTGATAGGCGTTTATCGATCTTATCCAAATTTTTGCCCAGAATTATATAATATACCCCTGATTTTTGAAGGTTTGGGTTTAAATTTTAAAGAAAGTAATCCTATTTTTATGAACACCCCAATCTGTAGAGTTCAAAATTTTTGGTAAAAAACCCGGATGAAGCCGGGCAGGACTTTCCATTGAGGCCGAGTTTTAACATGGGCTTGGGCCCAAAACGGAGTGGGACAGGCATTAAGGGGAGACCAAGACCAGTAAAACAAATTTAAATGAAAAACCTAAATTTCCAAGAATGAGGTTTAAAAAAATTTCCCCCCCGGGAAACCAGACCCAAAAATGGAACCGGCATGGACAGGAAACTGAGAGACCCCCCATCTTCCCCTGGGGCGCTCCCCCCTTTTTCCCCTGGACGTCCGGGAACTTTTTATCGGGAAAGTTTTTTTTGCTACCACAGAAAACAATTCAGGTGGAATCTTTTGGATTGTTTCCCCTCACAAATGAGCTCTCTCCACTTGAAAGGGCTTAACAAAAGGGATTTTTTGGGGTTGGAAAGCAATAAAGGGTTTTTCCCTGAAAAACGGGGCAAAAGATGGGGAAAATTTTGGGGGCCAGGAGTTTCTCATTGCTTTTAAAAACCCAAATTTGCCCATTTTGAAAAGAAGTAAATTCCCAAGAAGAAAGAACAATAAAGTAAACCAAAATTTTGGCCCAAATCAGTATTTTTGATTCTCCAACAAAATCCCCCCAAGAAAGCCATGCCAAGGAGCTTTTTTTAATTCCAGGTTTGGCTCGAGAATAAGTGTGAAACTGTGTGGGTTGGCCCACCAGGAAATTTTGCCTTTTGCAAAATGGAGCCAAGATGATGCAGCAAAAGGAATTTCACCCAGGCTTTTAAAAATACCCCCCAAAAAGGACTCTAAGAAATTTTTAAACAAACCCCTTTCCAAGAGGAGGGTGCCCCAAAATTTCCCCTCACTCAAAAAGGGCTTTGGCCTAAAACCCAAGGGCTTGCTAGATAGAAAAACTTTAATAAACCACCTTGAACGATCCATAAAAGAACAGATGCTTTCCTTTCCTAGTGTTACGTTTTTTTATCGCCAAATTTTAAATGGGAAAGGGTTTTTTAGGGGTGATCAAAAATTTCCAAAACATCAAAATTTAAAGGGTTTAAAAAACTAAAGCATCCCTATTAAGTCGCCCCTTTTTTGGGCCCCCCGTAATTTTGCGGCCACAAATCATTTTAATAAATAGACCCGGTGAATGTGTGTGCGACGTCTTTACTGGGATTTTTGGGTTTGGTTTGGGCTGGAAAAATCACATGACCTCTTTTTTAACATAAACACCCTTTTCCCTGTTCAGCCCATTGTCTCTCACGTCTCTTTGGGAAAGGATTTGGCGTTTCCGCCTGTGGCCACACAGCGCAGCAAAATTTATTCAAATTTCAGCACAGAAAAACCTCTGCTATTACCCGGTAACCTTCCAATTTGGGTTAGATTAAGATTTTAAAAACTTTTAATGTTTTTTAAACTAAAAATTTTTAAAAAAGCAGCATCTACCGCTGAAAGTCACGGCGGGGGGAGCGGGGGGGGCCCCCCGGGGGCGAACACAGCCCAACTCTACTAAAAAAACCCAATGGAAAAAAAGTTCCCCAAAGACTTAGTGAAAGATAAAGTATGGAATATCTTTTTTTTAAATTTTTTCTATTGAATTTATTTCCCTGATTTTGGGCGGGTTGAACTTATATTGGATAAACATCTTTTCTATTAACTGCGGGTCTTTTTGGGTTACTGCAAAACTCCCCCCTTTTTATTATCAGTTTACATTTCAGAAAAGGTGTTAAATTTCCCCTTTTTACACCTGGGGCTTTTTAAATATTTCCCTTGCATTTAAATTACAATCCAGAAATCTTGTAGTCAGCACTCACACAGGTTGTTTGTTGCCAAAAATCCCGGTACCCGTACAAAACATCACATTTTACGGGGTTTTTTTTACTTTTGCGCACCCAGTACTGTTCTTTTGACCAGCATTTTACGTAAATTTTTAAAAAAAAGAAAATTCTATATTCACCACAGGAAATTAAAAAGGTGCAAAAAAATACAGTTTTTTTAATAAAAAAACAAAAACATTCCTTTTTTTTTAATTTTTTCGCCCCCAGTATTTGTTAAATTGACGCAGCATCACGTAAATCTTAAAACAGAAAACCCTATATTCACCACGGGTTTAAATTAAAAGGTGCAAAAAATACATTTTTATTATTCAAAACATAACATTTACGTTTTTTTTTGACTTTTGCGCACCCAGTCCCTTTTCCCTTGACGCACCCTACAAAAATTTTTTAAAACAGCAATTCAAATTTTCCCACCACAGGGGAATTTGGGAAAGGTGAAAAAAAATACATTTTATTATAATCAAAAAAATAACATTCCCCTGTTTTTTGACTTTTGCGCACCCATTACGGGTTCATTTAAACCCAGCATCACGTAAATTTTAAAAAAAACAGCAATTCTATACCCCCACCACGTGAATTGAAATTTTTCAAAAAAATTACATTTTATTATATAAAAACATAAAAATTTTCCGTTTTTTTTGATTTTTTGCGAAACCCAGTATTTGTTCATTGACGCACCCATCAACGTAAACCCTTTAAACAGCAATTCAATATTCCCCACAGGTAAAATTAAAAGGGTCAAAAAATACATTTTTATTATATCAAAACAAACCCTTTTTAGGGTTTTTTTTGACTTTTGGCCGCACCCAGTACTGTTCATTGACCCAGAAATCTACGAAAAATTTTAAAACAAAATTTCTAAATTTCCCCAAAAAGGTAAAATTAAAAAGTGAAAAAAAAAACAGTTTTTTTAATAAAAAACAAAACCCATTACGTGTTTTTGACTTTTCCCGCCCCCGAAACTGTTCATTGCCCAAAGGCATCAAACGTAAATTTTAAAAAACAGCAATTCTATTTTCACCACGGGGGAAAAAGGGAAAGGGGGCAAAAAATACAGTTTATTATAAAAAAAACATAACAGTTAGGGTTTTTTTTTGACTTTTGCGCACCAGTACTTTTTCATTGACGCAGCATCTACAAAAACCTTAAAACAGCAATTCATATTCACCACGGGTTAATTGAAAGGTGCAAAAAATACTTTTTATTATATAAAAACCCAAATTTTTTCTTTTTTTTGACTTTTGCGCACCCAGTACTGTTAAATTGCCCAGCATCTAAAAAAAATCTTAAAAACAATTCTAATTTCCCCCACAGGTGAATTGAAAGGGAAAAAAAAAACCGTGTATTAAACAAAACAAAACAGTTACGTGTTTTTTTGATTTTTTGCGCACCCAGTACTTTTTCATTGACGCGCATCACTAAATTTTAAAAACATAAATTCTTTTATTCCCCACGGGTTTAATTAAAAGGGGTGAAAAAATACAGTTTTAAAATAAAAAAACATAATTTTTTTACGTGTTTTTTGACTTTTGCGCACCCAAAATGTCATTGCCCGCAGCATCTACGTAAATCATAAAACAGAATTTCTATATTCACCACAGGTAATTAAAAGGGTGCAAAAAATACCGTTTATTAATCAAAACATAACATTACGGTTTTTTGACTTTTGCGAAACCCAGAAAACTGTTCAAGACCCCAGAAACCACGAAATCTTAAAACACAATTCTATATTCACCACAGTGAATAAAGGGTGAAAAAAATACATTTTATTATATAAAAACATAACAGATACTTGTTTTTTTATTTTTTTTGCGCACCCCGTACGTTCATTGACGCAGCATCTACAAAATCTTAAAACAGAAAACTATATTCACCACGGGTTTAATTAAAAGGGTAAAAAAAATACCTTTTAAATTTTATACCAAAAAAAAAACAAAAACTTTTTTTTTGGAAATTTTGGGCCCCCAATCCAATTTGTTTGATAAACACCTTGCAGTTAAATTTGAACCCAAAATTTTGTTTTTGTTTAAGAGGGTTTTTGAGAATAGCTGGTTTTTCCCCGTTTTTTAAAATAAGAATTTTTTCCCAAAACAATTCCATACCTCCAAATTTTTTTTTTTTTCCTGGAAAAGGGACGAAATCAGGGGGTAAGCGAGCAAAAAAGGGGGGTAGAAACCTGGGGGGAAAGGTACAGAAAGGTGTTTCCTTTCCATGCTGGCGACAACACGCAACCCAGCGGATCGTCAGTTGCAGGCCCTCCGGGCCTTTTAAACGCGGGGTAAATTCCCTTTTAATCAAAGGTAACAAACATCGTCCCCAAAATCTGCCTTTCCCAGTTTTAAAAAAAACCCCTGAAAACAAACATTTTAAACCCTCCTCTCCCCCCCATTTCACGGCCAAAAAATTTCCCTCATCAGCATCATCCCTCCGTCCAAAAAGAAGCACCCCAAAATTTTTAAACTCGTGTACCCCCCCACGGGGAAAATCCATTGCCCTGAAGACCTCTTTGATAAACAAAATGGGGTTTGGGGTCAGAAGGCATGTTAAAAAAACAAGGGGATGAATTAGCCCTTGCTCTGACCCCTTTTACTAAATCCACCAAAGGGGGGAAGGGAAGCCGGTCAATCGGAAAAAAATCCCGGGGGGTTGGGCAACTTTTTCAGTCCCCCTTTGTTTTTTAGCCCGAAAGCTTCTGGATGCAGAAAGCCCAGGGACCAAGCACCTGTGTTGATGATGTTTTAGATGACGACATTCCCCCAAAAAAAAAAAAAATCCATCCTGGTTTTTTCCCGGGCCAGAATTTTGCTTGCGACCCGCTTCATAAAGGAGGGGGGGAAAAGACGATGGGGAATGTCAATACGGGTCCCGCCAAAAAAAGGGGGGGGCGGTCCCCAGAAGTCCCTTATGATTCCCCCACCCCAGGGTCACGCAAACCCGGCTCCTCCCCTTATCCCGTCCAAAAGGTCCATTACCTCTAAAAGCCTGGCCTTCTTTGAGCAACCCTGATTCCCCAAGCGATGTCTTTATCCCCCTTTTTCCAAAACCCGCATAAGAAAGGGGCAAAAAAACCCTTAAGGGTTTAAACCCACCACCAACATGCTGGGCCCACATGCAGCAAAAGCATAAAGTTGAAATGGGGGGAACATTTTCCAAAAAAAGGCAGACCGCCCCGGGGGGCCCCCCAAACCCCCTGTCACCCCCCTCTGTCCCCGGGCCTCCTCCTCCTCCCCACCACCAAGCGTTTCCTTTCCCGCTGCCCTTTTCCTCCTCGATTTCCATGATCGGGGATTCACCCTCCCTTCACCCCCAAACCGTCCCCCCGAGTACCACCACACCCACCAGAGACCCATCCTACCCCTTCTTTCCTTTTCCCCCCGTTTAACCCACCTGCACAGCCGTACAGGGGCCATTAGCAGCCAGCCTTCTTTCTTCCAGGTTTGGGAACAGAAAAAACACTTTTAACCCAAACCATCCCAAAGCCAAAAGCCCGAATGTCGGCATTGCCAGGGTTTTGGCCTTGGAAATTTTGCCTTTCCCCTCTTTTGGACACAGATTTGGGGCCGCCACGTCATGGCCCTCGCCCGCCCCCCAAAACCCCAATTTCCGGCCCGGCATTTCTTTTTCCAAAAAGGGCCCTCCCTTTCCCCCCGGCCCCCACTTTTCAACTAAAATTTTTAAGCGCGTTTCTGCATCTGTTTCCGGAAAAATCCAATCCACCCCGAAAACAAAGGACTAGTAAGCAACCCGGGCCCAAACCGCTATAAACTCATTTACAGCTCCAGGTGACTGGGTTTGGGTGTCTCTTTGGGGTGCGGGGGCTCTTTAGCTCGCGCACCTCTTCAAAACGCAGGGATGGTGCCCGGGGGTCTTTTCCCCCCAAAGGGCCCCTGGTGGCATCACGTGCCCAAGACACCCCGGTTTTAAATTAATCTGCCTTGGGGACTTTTTTTTCCCCCCAAAACCCGGGCAGGAGCTGTTGGGGCCGGGTCCCAAAGCAACGAGACCCCAGCGCTGGGTTTGGGGGCCCAAAAACCTTGTGCCCAAAGGGGTTTGCATAACGGGCGGGAAAACCCGCTTTTCCCCCCCTTAAGATCGGGAGCTTTGGGGCACATCCCTTGCCTGGCACATGTCATGAACCTTTCGTCCAGAAATTTCTAAAGGCAAAACCCGGGGCCCGGAATGCCTGCTAAAAGGAGGTTTAGGTCTGGTTCCATTTTTCCCCCCGTTCCCCCCCCTGCTTCTTCCCCCTGGTGCGTTGCAGCGCAGCTCGGGCCCCCCCGCAACCCCTCATTGTTGACGTGCAACAAAGCTTTTAATTCCACCCTCCACATGGCCCCCGCGAAATTTTGGCAGCAGCGCAATGCCATTCCGCATTACGAAGTGCCCCATGGCCTGACAAGCCGCGGTACGGGCCACGGGGGTTGGGAAACCCCCGAAGTGGAAAGGGAGGTTTAAAGAAACCTGGGACCATCCTTTCCAGTTTTGAAGAAGCCCCCCAAAATGGCAGGGGCGGACAATGCCCCCTTTTCAGCAAAGCATTGTGGTGAACTTGTTCTGGAAAAGAAAAATTTTGGGCCCCTTTTGAAACAACAGGGCCCCCCAGCGACGGGGGAAGGGGAAAGGGCACAGATGCGGGCAGGACCCCTTTTTCCCCCCGTCAAATCCCAAGGCCCGACAGTTTTTTACAATTTTATCGGTTTTATTTAAATTTGGGAGGGTTCGGGGGGCCAAGCAGTGCAAGGGCGCATCACTTTCAGGGGCAACATCTCAGGCAACCGGGGTGTGTTTTAAGCTGTGCCGGAGGGAGCGGGGGAGGGGGAGGAGGTATTCCAGCACCCATGTTACCGACGCCCCCGCCTTTTTAAAGGGTTGGCGCAAATTTGAGGAGAGGAGGAAGATGAGGGAAAATCATTTTTTCTAGTGCCCCCCGACCCAGAGGGTTGGGAAACAAGCTCCATCTCTCACATGAGTGCTTGGTAACTCCCAATTTTCCTCCAACATAAAAATCGCATTAAGGCCATCAAAATGAACAAAAGTTACTGGGGGGGCCACCCTCCTGGATCCCCCCTTAAAAAAAACAAAAAACACCTTTTCCTTCCACCCACCCCAAAAATAGTTAAAAAAGCAGGAAATTTGGGCCTTGCGATTGATCCAAAGAGACATCTGTTCGTCTGCTTCACGTTCCCCCAAAAGCAAACGGGGGAACAACATCACGCGTGACACATAAGTGGGCCCAAATAAGGGGAGGGCAGCAGCAGGGAAGGTGGCAAAGCCCCCAATGGTTTTTACCTCGGCAATCTTTTATTTCCACCCACCAAAACCCTCAATTTCAGGGCACACAACCAACAAAACAGAATCAGCTTTAAAATCCCGGGCAAAAGACTAACCCCGTCCAAACCCCCGATGTTTTTGCATTTTTTTTCCGGGAAACCCAAAAGACTTCTGGGGGTCCAAAAAAGGACGAATGGCCCCCAGCTGGCTCTCACGCCCTAGAGGGGTTGTCCTTTCCCCCACCACGTCAAATCTAGCGGACCTTCAGCACAGCTGGAGGGTCAATTTCAGACAAAAAGCATCCGGCTTTCCAAAGTAATGTGGATCGGGTTTTTTTTTCTTTCATCAAGATAAAACAGGCATGGATCCCCTGATGAGTTTTTGGCCCCAATTCCATTTTACCGATTGTTTTCCGGCAACTTCACATTCCTTTTCAAACAGAAATGGCCTCTTGAAAACCTTTTTTTTTAAAAAAACATTTCTTACTTTCAATTTTTATTCTCTTTTTTCCAAAAAACCGTTCATTTTGTGGGTTTTTTTTGTGAGGAGACGTAAAAGACAGCAAAAGGGTTTTATGACAACACCGTATTTCCCTTTACTCACTTTATCTTAAAAAGTTTTTTCCCCCTTGGGCAAAGGTTTTTAGGTCCCTGTTCTGTGAGGGTACAGAATTTAATTTTGGTTTCCTTTGGGGAACAGAAATGACTTCTAAGTGGCATTTCCCCCCTCACAATTTTTTTAAAAGTGGCTAGAATCCCTATTTATAATTTTTTTTGGGGGCATTTTGCGTGAGATAAAACTATAATTTTTTGGGGGCCTTTGTGAATAGAAATTGGCTTCTTAAAATGCATTTCTCCCTCACAATTTTTAAAAAGTGGGTAGAAGTCAATTTTTTTAATTTTTTTGGGGCCCGCTCTTGAAAAGCAGCCCAAAACTTCAGATCCTATTATAAAAAAAAATTTTTTTTAACAGACATTTGTTCTTCCCCAATTGACCCAAAATGGGTCAAGGGTCATGCTTTGAATTTTTTTTTGGGGAATTTTTTCCCGGACATGCAGCTTTTTAAAATACAGGTCCTATTCAAAAAAGTTTTTTCCCAACAACATTTTTTTCTTCACAATTTACCAAAGTGGCTCAATGGTCATGCTTTGAAATTTTTTGGGGGCATTTTTCTGTGACATGACTATAAAACAGGTTTCCAATTTTAAAAAATTTTTTTTTTAAACCCGACAAATTTTTTTTTTCACAATTGACCAAAGTGGCTCAAGGGGCATCTTTGAAATTTTTTGGGGGGATTTTGGGGACAAAGCAGCTTACAAAAGTCCCAATTTTAAAAAAGTTGTTTCTAACAGACATTTGTTCTGCACAATTTTCAAGATTTGGGTCAAGGGGGAAGGTGCTGTCAGAAACAGGAAAAAGGGAGGACACTGTTAATGGGCACATATTGCAAAAAGACTTGTTTTTTTCAAATCCTTTTAAAATACTTTCAATCCCTGTATTTTAGACAACCCATTTAATAAAAAATAAAAAAAAAAGAAACAAAAAACATGGTGGGAAATTCCCCTCCCCATTTTAAAAAAGTTTTTTTTAGAATTAAAGTACAAAAAACTTGCATGTACAAAATAGCTGTTAAAAAAATTCCTCTGAATTGTACAAGGGAGGTACAAAAACTTACCAATGTAGGTTTTTTTCAGAGAAACCCTGGGGTAAAGGAGCACAGACAGAGAACCAAAAATACAGAACCCAAAATTCCCCCAGCACTTTTAGTAAAATGAGAAAAAGAATCCCAAATAAAAGGGGACCTGGGTGTAACGGGGCGTTAACCACCCGTAAATTTTCCAAATAAGCTCAATTGGTCCCCACTCAACGGGGGGGCAAGCCCTACCCAAATTTTTTTACGTGTACAGAGGGAAGGGTGGAGTTTCCCCACACTTTCCCCTTCCGCACTTTTTCTTCACCCGACAAATTTTCGTTGCTGCGTACAGGGGGTTTTAAAACCCGCGTGTTAATAATGACGGACGCCAGCCTGGCTTTCACCCCACCCCCGTAACCTCCCGCCCCCGGGGCCCTGCTGTGGCCCCGGACAGGTTATTCCCAAATTCCCCGTGAAACTAAAATGGGGGCTTAAAAGCCCCCCTTTTTCCGGCAAAACTTTTTAAATGTGGGGGGCATGCCCGGGTTTTGGGGGTCATGCGTGGCCCAGGGCAGTATATCAATGGGCCAGGAAACTAAAATGGGGGTTGAAAGACTCCTTTTTCCGGGACTTTTTTAAAAAGTGGGGGTCCAAAAAGCAGGGTTTGGGGGTCATGCTGTGGGCCCCGGACAGGTAAGTCAATGTCCATGGAAAAATAAAATTTGGGTTTAAAAGACTCCCTTTTTTTCCGGCCCCTTTTTAAAAATTTGGGGGCCCTCAAAGGGTTTGGGGGTCATGCTTTGGCCCCGGGGCAGGTATATCAATTCCATTTAAACAAAAATTTGGGGGTTGAAAGACTCCTTTTTTCCGGGCCTTTTTTTAAAAGTGGGGGCATGCAGGGTTTGGGGGTCATGCTGGGGGCCCGGACCAAAGGGATAGTCAATGCCAGTGAAACAAAAAAGTGGGTTTAAAAAACTCCTTTTCCGGCACTTTTTTTAAAAGGGGGTCTCAGGTTTGGGGCTCATGCTGTGGGCCCCGGACAAAAAATTCCCCAAAGTCCATGAAACAAAATGGTTTGGGGTTTTTTGACTCCCCTTTTTCCCGGGACTTTTTAAATGTGGGGGGCATGCCGGTTTTTGGGGTCTTTCTGTGGCCCAGGGCAGGTAAGTCCCCTGTCCAGTGAAAATAAAAAGGGGTTGAAAAACTTTCCCTTTTTTTCCCGGGACTTTTTAAAATTTGGGGGCATCAGGTTTTGGGGGTCATGCTGTGGCCCCCGGACAGTATAGTCCCAAAAACCAGTAAACTAAAATGGTGGGTTTTAAAGACTCCTTTTTTTCGGCACTTTTTTAAAAAGGGGGGCCCTGCAGGGTTTTGGGCTCAAACTGCGTTCCCGACAGGGATATTCAAATTTCCCTTCAAGTAACATGATGGTTCCCAAAACATACTGCCTTCGGGATTTTTAATTTGTGGGGATGCAGTTTAAGGGGCAGGGTGTGGTACAAGACGGGGTAAGTAAATGGGCCCTTTACTTTTTTTTTGTGGCTTTTATAAAACCCAAGTGTGTTTCCTAAATGTAGGACTAACCCTTTGACTTTTGTGGATGTTAAATTTTACTTTTCCCCTTGTTTTGGGGGTAATAAGAAGGTGTTGTTGCTTTCCCATAGACTTTTAAAGGGAATCGCGCATAACATGCTCAAATACGAAAAAAACCCTTAAAACGATAGCGGCCGACCCATTTGACTAAACGATCAAACTCGATTAGCCAATGCAATCGCTCAACACTAAAACATTTCTTCAAAAAGGGTTTTAAAAAGGATTTAAAAAAACCCAAAAAAGTCTTAGGGGTTTTCCTTTTATAGCGTACAACAAAGACAGGCACAGACTGGGACCAGCAGTGACTTGCGGAGGTGGTACTACAGCAGGTGCAGTCAGTAGGAGATGGGCAGCAATGACCTGTAGCATCTCAAATAGCTGCTCCTGTCAGATGACATGGCCAGTGATACTGTGATGCTTGGGAGTGGATCTGCTGGATCACTGCGAGAGGTGACTCAAACTACACCAGAGAAAAGAGTTTGAGGAGTCTCCCGATATTCACCAGATCCTGCTGCAAGGTTGGTTGGACTTTGTTGCAGGGAACTCCCAGGTCACTAATGCTGGCATGACCACTCGCAGTGGGCCAACATAGTACACAAGGAGCAAGGAAGAGGTGGAGTCAGGTCACAAGCAGCAGGTCAGGAAGCAGACAGAAACTTAAACAGGAACCATGCAAATTGGTCAGGGCAGGCGCCAGGCAAAGGAAAGTCCGTTAACATGACAGAGAGTCAGAACTAGGGATGAGCGATACGATCAACAAAAGTTGAAATCGGCATGATTTTTCTGTTTATTGGAAATTTCCGATGACGCAATAGTTTCCGTGAAAATCTTAAAGATAATCGTTATCAGCTCAGAGCCTTTTAGCTGTGAAACTTAGGATATAGCTACATTAGAGAATTTTAGTTCTTATTTAGTTAGAGAGAGACTTGTAAAGACATCTATTGCTGTTTGCAGCCGCGGGGAAGGGGAATGGGGGGTCGGAAAGGAGAGGGGATGATGTGCAGCTCAGCCTCTCCTGTCCTGAACTGGCATTGAAATAGTAATTTTTTTTAACACTTTTTTGACCAGCAGTCCTCCCAACTGAGGTGAAATTGTCCTTTTGTTTTTTGCAGTTCTATTGGTGTCTGTGCATCACAGTTTGTCGCAAATAGTGCACTTGTATGCAAATTTGGTTACAGATATTTTATAGTAACTAGCGCCTGTTGTCAGTGGTGCAAAAACCGCCATATCTAATCCCTATAACTTTTAAATATTTTTTTTGCAGTCCGTGCATCTCAGTTTGGAGCAAATAGCGCACTTGTCCACAAATTTGGTTACAGATATTTTATAGTAACTAGCGCCTGTTGTCAGTGATGCCAAACCACCATATCTAATCACTATAACTTTTAAATAGTTCTATTGCAGTCCGTGCATCTCAGTTTGGCGCAAATAGCGCACTTGTATGCAAATTTGGTTACAGATGTTTTATAGTAACTGGTGTCTGTGGTCGGCTTTGTTAAACCGCCATATCTCATCCGTATAACTTTTCAATAGTTGTATATTGCACTCTGTGCATCTCAGTTTTCAACAAACTATCGTACAAGTGTGCTATTTGCGCAAAACTATCAATTGCTAGTCCTACTGGGCAGTCGTAAATCTCAGGGACTGAAGGAAGAACACTGTTGATTTTGTGTTATGGTTCTTCCACCAGACTGCATTTCATAGATATTTGATAGAAACAATTCTGTTTCTAATCCTAGTTGGCCATTGGCAATTAGAGAGATTTAAGAAAACCTGTGATTTGCTGTCTTTGCAGTACAGTTTCTCAATAAGAGACTGTGAAAAACTCTTCCATACCTTTTAAATTTTTATCTTTCTGAACATGAAGCGAACTACAGGTGGTAAGCGAGCAAATAATGGTGTAGGACATGGAGCTAGAGGTACGAGAGAAGGTGCTCCTTCCACTGCTGCGGACAACCCACAAGCCAGCACATAGTCAGTTGCAGGACCGTCAGGCCTGTCATCGCTGGGTCGGTTCCCTGTGAATCTCAGTAATGAAGAGTGTCGCCAATCTGTTTTTCAGTGGTTAACGCAACCTTCATCCTTCGGGTTTTACCTCCACGTCCTTCCAGTCGTGGCCACAAATGTCTTCATCATCATCGTCAGCACCCGTCCAGCCTGATCGAAGGGAGACCAAATGTCAACTTGTGTACCCACCACTGTGGATAATCCATTTTCTGAAGACCTCTTTGATGACACAATGCTGTGGGGGGTCAGAAGGCATTTCAAAGGATCAAGAGGCCAAAGAGAATGATTTGGTCTGCTCTGACGCCCAATCGCTGATGCCATCAGAGGAGGAGAAGGAAGCTGGTTAGTAGGCACAAATCTCGAGCGGTTGGCAATGCCTTGCAGTGCCTGTGGCTTGCAGCCCACAGCTCCAGAATGTAGAATGTCAGGACGAGGAAGTCACCTGTGATGATGATGATGATTACATTGTGGATCCAACGTGGTCTTTTCAGCAGAATTTGTTTGCGAGCGTTCCATCAGTGGACGAGGAGGAAGATGATGGGGTAATGTCAGTACGGGTCCAGCTTCAAAAAAGGGAGAGGGGGGTTACACATGTCCGCTGCGATTATTCCACCAGCCAGAGTTGAAATGGAGGGAACACTTGGCAAAAAAAGGCCACACCGCTCCTGGGCTTCCAACCACTAACACACCCTCTGTCTCTGCTTCCTCCTCCTCTGCCACTTCCAAGACCAAGCGTTCTTCTGCTGCCCATGTCCCTCAGCAGCATGAGCAAGGATCAGCCTCCACCGTTGCCCGAGTACCACCAGCACCACCAGAGACACAGCCTACCCCTTTTCCTTCCAGCCAGTCTTCCGTTTACCAGGTCTGGGAGCAGAAGAAACACTTGAACCCAAACCATCCCAAAGCCAAATGCCTGAATGTCGGCATTGCCAGGCTTTTGGCCTTGGAAATGTTGCCTTTCCGTCTGGTGGACACAGATGGGTTCTGCCACTTCATGGCCCTTACCTGCCCCCCAATACCAGATGCTGAGCAGGCATTTCTTTTCCCGAAAAGCCGTCCCTGCCCTGGCCAGCCACGTGTCATTTAAAATCTCCAGCACGTTGTCTGCATCTGTGTCTGGCAAAGTCCATCTGACCACCGATACATGGACAAGTAAGCATGGTCAAGGATGCTATGTCTCTGTGACAGTTCACTGGGTGAGCTGGGTGGATGTCTCTGGTGGTGAAGGTGGCTCTCAGGCTCAGCGCATGTTCTTTAAAACCACAGGGATGGTGCAGAATTCTTTCCCCCAAGGTCCACTGGTAGCATCACGTGCCCAGAGAAACTAGGCAATGTTGAGATTAATATGTCTTGGAGACCATCAACACACAGGTCAAGAGCTGTGGATGGCTCTGCGCAACGAGATCAAGCGATGGCTGGGTGACAATAATCTTGTGCCAGACAAGGTGGTGTGCAATAATGGGAGAAATCTCCTGGCCGCCCTTAAGATTGGTAGGCTGGAGCACATCCCTTGCCTGGCACACGTCATGAACCTTGTCATCCAGAAATTTCCAAAGCACTACCCGGGCTGGACTGCCTGCTGAGGAAGGCTGAAGGTCTAAGCTCACACTTCTGCCATTCGCACCCTGCTTTGTCCCGGCTGGCTGCATTACAGCATCAGCTTGGCCTCTCCATCAACTGTCTTATTGTAGACGTGGCAACATGCTGGAATTCCACCCTCCACATACACAGAGAGTGGAGGCAGGTGAAAGAGCTCTGCACCATCCTTGCGAGTTTTGAAGAAGCCACCAAAATGGTCAGTGCGGACAATGCCCTTGTCAGCATGAGCATTGTGGTGATCTTAGTTCTGGAACAAGTGTTGGACACTCTGAAACAGCAGGTCCCACCAGCGACGGAGGAGGAGGCGGACATAGATGCAGACACAGAGCCTTACTCTCCATCAGATCCAGAAGGCCCGACAGTTTCACAACTTTATCGGTCTTCGTTAGACGGTGGTTTGGGGTCCAGGGCTGGTGCAAGGCGGCGCCTCAGCTCTCAGGGTACATCATCTGAGGCAAGTCAGGGCTGTGTTGAAGCTGAGGAGGAGGAAGCGGAGGAGGAGGATGAGGTATGGCTGGACACCGACGTTACCGATGTCCCTGCCTTGGAAAGAGGTAGGCATGCTTTTGAGGCGGAGGAGGAAGATTAGTTTACTAGTGCCACTTGACCCCAAGGCTTGGGAAATCAAGGCTCCATCTCTCACATGAGTGCTTGGATGCCACACTTCCTCCAACATGATTCTCGCATTAAGGCCATGAAAATTAACAACAGTTACTGGGTGGCCACCCTCCTTGATCCACGTTCCAATTCAAAAGTGAACAATTTCTTTCCACCCACACAAATTGACAGTAGAATGCAGGAATTTGAGACAGGGCTCGTTGACCAACTGGACCCTCTATGGCCCTGCCAGCTGAACCTCCACGTTCCCTGTTGGGACGTTCTTGTTGCCACCACATATGTGACGAGATGTTGGTCCCTGGTGCAAACAGTGATAGGGGTCGCCTGCCAGTTCCCTTGTGCCATTTCTAATACCAGTGTCTTGTTTTGTGTGAAAGGGACTCCTTTGCAACTGCTACTGCTGTACCTGCTGTGGCTACGTCGTCCTTATGTTTTCGGTTAGCCATTGAACATAATGAATTATTTTCGCATATGAATTTTTTTCTGTGACTTTTATAGCCTAATTTTCTTGCCTAAGATTTAGCATGTATCCAGTTTACTGTTGTGGATCTTAATTCCAGCTTCTCTTCACCTGTTTGGGTGTAAAAATGAAGCTGTTGCTCCTCTCCCAGAGACTTTACTGGTCATCGGCGATAATCGACTATCGATTATCGACTATCGACTCGATAACGATTGTTGACACAATCGCTCATCACTAGTCAGAACCAGGAACACATGCGAAACAGTAATGAAGCAAAGCACAAGTAGAAATACCAACAACTGGCACAGGGGGCAGGAGGCTGTGGAAGGTGGTTGGTAGTTAGTGGCATACTGTTCCTTTAAATTTTAAAGAGCTGGCACACATAACCTAAGGAAGGGGTACATGCGTGTCTGCCCAGAGAGAGGTAAACCGGAGCAGAAGCAGGAGCAAGGAGACGTGAGTTCCAGCTGATGGGATGAGAAGGACAGACAGCCCATTGTCAAAAGCAAATGCAAATCGGAACAGGCGCTAGTACTGCTAGAAACTCTACCTATGTATTGCTAATTTTAGATAGACATGCAGAAAAGTCTTGTGAAAATGCACTTCAGCTTTTTCAGGAACAAAAGAAGCCTGCTGACATAAAGTAGACAACAAATCAAAAAACCACACATTACAGCTGTGGTATGCAGAAAAAAAAAAGTATGATATGTCCAACACTGAAATAGAAGCATTTTAGCAACCGCAGAAGAATACAGTACTTGCAAGACAACAGGAAACTGAGGACAAAGTGGGCAAAGACTGATCAAAATTAGACAGTTGAAGATTGGAAAAAATGTACGTGTTCTTGTATTTCCAGAATACTATAATTAGAGTCCCACTAAGACATAATTTTTAATATGTTAATCTAATACTGACACAGTAATAATTAGATAGAAAAAATATCGTTTGCTTAACAAAATACAACAAATGCCGCAGGAAACCAGATCCAAGATATAGGGCGACATGCATGAAGCTCGCCACGTCCGAGCGCAAGTTTTCGAGCGCTCGAACGTGAAAGCTGCGCCTCATGTATGTCGGCGCCGAGGTGCGCTCATACATGCGGTGTAAAGTCCACCACGCCTCGCCAGAGTGTGAGGCGCAGTGCGGAACTTAGGCGCAGTGCGGGACTGCGCCTAAGATTCGCCGCCCGAGCAGGTGCGCTCATACATGCGGTGAAAAGTCCATCACGCCTCACCAGTGTGTGAGGCACAGTGCAGGGACTTAGGCGCAGTGCGGGACTGCACCTAATATTCGCCGTCCGAGGAGGTGCGCTCATACATGCGGTGAAAAGTTCACCGCGCCTCGCCAGTGTGTGGGGCGTAGTGCGGGACTTAAGCACAGAAGGACTGCGCCTAACATGTATTCCAAATCGAGACAGGCTGGAAATGAGCAAAAAATCATTAAACATGTCCGTGCGGCATGGAGTATGAATCAAAAAATTGCTTTTATTAGGTGTAAAACATTATCTGAAAAAGAGCTCAAACCTACTAAAAAAATACATAAATAAAATCACTTTCCAAAAATCAAGAACGGCGCAACATCAGGAATTTGGATATTGGAAATTGCCGGGAAATACAGTAATTCAAATTCTGTAAGCTATTCTCATTGGTCGGCAGAAACCAGCCAATCAGAATAGGAGCGACAGTGACCCATTAAAACCTATGGAGAAGTATTGACCAATCAAATTCAAAGGCGGGACAGTTCAAAATACAGTAAAAATGCAGAAAAGAGCTGATTGGTTGAAGTAGCGGCGGCTTGGCAATCCTGGCCAATCAGAATAGGAGCGACAGGGACCCATTATAACCTATGGAGAAGTATTGACCAATCAAATTCAAAGGCGGGACAGTTCAAAATGCAGTAAAAATGCAGAAAAGAGCTGATTGGTTGAGCTAGTGGGGGTTGGCTATCGCGGCCAATCAGAGCGCAAGCTACTTTCTCCCATTGTAGTCTATGGACAGATCGGGGCACTGAAATCTCAGCGCCGTGAGGCATGGAGTATTAGTAAATAAATCGTTTTTATTAAGTGTAAAACATTCTCTGTAAAAGACCTAAAACCTTTTATAAACATACATAAATAAAATCACTAACAACGCGTTTGTCACCGAGAACGGCGCAACATCGGGAAATGGGATATTCGAAATTGCCGGGAAATACAGTAATTCAAATTCTGTAAGCGCTTCTCATTGGTCGGCATAAACCAACCAATCAGAATAGGCGCGACAGGGACCCATTAAAACCTGTGGAGAAGTATTGACCAATCAAATTCAAAGGCGGGACAGTTCAAAATACAGTAAAAAAGGCAGAAAAGAGCTGATTGGTTGAAGCAGCGGGGGCTTGGCTATCCCGGCCAATCAGAATAGGAGCGACAGGGACCCATTCTAACCTATGGAGAAGTATTGACCAATCAAATTCAAAGGCGGGACAGTTCAAAATACAGTAAAAAGGCAGAAAAGAGCTGATTGGTTGAGCCCAGGCGGCAGATATGAACCCACCAATCATATGTAGTGCGTCTATTTTGAGTGGAGAAAGAAGGGCGCGATAGATGGGCGCCCTAAAAGTTATTACTGTATTTCCTGGCAATTTCCAAGATCCTAATTCCTGATGTTGCACTGTTCTAGATTTTTGGAAAGTGATTTTTTTTATTTTTTTTTATAGAAGGTTTGAGCTCTTTTGCTGATAATGTTTTACACCTAATAAAAGCGATTTTTTTGGAATCATACTCCATGCTTCACGGAGCTGAGAGCTGAAATGGATTTCTTTTGTGATCTTCTATATGTTTCCTCTCATATTACGTTCTCGCTCCACTTCGCCTCCTCCGGCTCATTTAGACCAACTTCAACTAGGTCTGCCTGTCGGACCTGGCGAGCGCTGCAATGCGCCTCACTTTGGCGAGCCGCGATCATACATGCCTCGGAGTATTCGAATGTGCCGCATCCCGCCCCAGAACGCCCACACTGCGCCCATTGCACGCCCCTTCATGTTAGGCGCAGCCGAAAGTGGCGAAGGCGGCGCCTAGCATCGCATCCCTGCATCCGACAGGGGATTCGGATCGGTGAGGCGCCATTTTCGCCAGAAAACAGGCGCAACTTCCGATCATACATGTCGCCCATAGTGTCCAATCGAAGTTTGGATAGGGAGAGCAAAATCGAGGGCTGTTTAAAGGATAAAATGTAGCACTTGTGGATAATTTATCGCTCCATCCTCAACCTGATATCACCATTTGCGGTGCCCCATAGATAGCTCTGGATTTTGCTCTCCCTTTCCAAACGTATATTTGATACTATATATTTTGGATCTGGTTTCCTTTTGATTTTGCTGTATTTTTGGTCAGCGACCACTCATTTTCTAAGGAATTGTTATTAGTTAGCTTTAGATTAGAATATTAAAATTATTGTTAGTGGGAATAATTATTTTTTGGTATTTTTGATTTTAATATTATTCCTTTTTACAATATTATTTATCCGTTGTATGCTATAAATCCCTTGAGCAAGCGAAATGCATTTTGGGAGAAGTGCTCCCTCTCATGGTTTAGGAGACCGCATTTATTCTATTTATGAGTGAGGTCAGGTATTTATTGCATTTTTTTATCTTTTTCTTTTGGCACCATAATAATTGGATACTTAGGAAGACCTGTTCAACGGGAATGCGGCAATATTCTGGTGTGCTTTCAGCCCAAAAACTGTTGTAGCCATGTTCGCTAGTTGTATAAGGAGGCATACTCCAGAATTAGGCACATTTTGCAGCATCCACGCCATTTTGTAATGCGCCCAAGATGTGGGGGCATTCTGGGGGCATGTCACACCACAGCCATATGATTCTACACATCTATGACTGGAAGACGGCAAAACTAGGCGCATTACTGCTGGGACAGGGAGACCAAGTTAAAAGTGGTCTACCTGAGCCTGAGTTGTCGTAGTGGAACTACAATGCGTCTGGATGCATGACCCATAGTAGAACAGGTTCATACATTATGGCGCATTTTACACTGCTTTAAAACTATTTAGAACTGGCCTCTATGCACCTAGGTCATAAATGTCGCCCTTAGAGCTATATTTCTCACATAATGGTCATTTATTACTAAAGTGGGATCATTTATTTTCAATTCCTGGGCATATGGGGTAGTGGTGCCATCTTATGGTTGCTGACATTTTTGTTTTCACTTGTTTGTTTGTTTTTCATTCAAATATTGTCTAAATTTTATGATTATATTAATAAGGATTTTTTTTTAGATTTATGTATTTATTTTTGGTGATCTACAATTACATTCTTTACATGTAACTATAGCCATAACAGCCATAGCGACTACTATGAGGCCCAGAGATTGAGAGGGCAAAATTCGGGTACAAGAATATTGTTCCATTTTGTTGGGAACAAGTACTTGGTAGTTTTCTGCTCTCCAGTACTACTATTTGGATTTTGTGATAAATGGCGGAGAGTTAATAGAACCCTATACACGTAACACTAAAATCAGATTTGAATAACATTTATCTAATGTACTGTATATTGATATCTAAGAGCAGGGGTGGGCAATTAATTTTCCCATGGGGCCGCATGAGAAAGTGTGATGGTTTTAGAGGGCCGGACTAATAAAAACATAGGGTGAACGGAGAAAAATTCGTTTTTGGGGGATTATTTTTGTGGAAACTTACTGGGGGATGTATCTATATACCTGCCTTACGGATACACAGTAAGGCAGGTATATACAGCTCTCCTCAGTAAGGTAGGTATGTAGATGTATGTCCCCTCAGTCTGGCAGGTATAGTCAGCTCCCCTCAGTCAGTCAGGTATATAGATATAGGCACCCGCACACGGGCAGGTATATAGATACAGCTCCCCACAGGCAGGTATATAGATATAGCTCCCCACAGACAGGTATATAGATACAGCTACCCACAGACAGGTATATAGATAGGTACAGCTCCCCACAGGCAGGTATATAGATAGGTACAACTCATCACAGGCAGGTACATAGATAGGTACAGCTCCCCTCAGGCAGGTATATAGATAGGTACAGCTCCCCTCAGGCAGGTATATAGATAGGTACAGCTCCCCTCAGGCAGGAATATAGATAGGTACAGCTCCCCTCAGGCAGGTATATAGATAGATATAGCTCCCCTCAGGCAGGTATATAGATAGATAAAGGTCCCCATAGACAGGTATATAGATAGGTATAGCTCCCCTCAGGCAGGTATATAGATAGGTACAGCTCCCCTCAGGCAGGTATATAGCTAGTTAGGGCTCCGCACAGGCAGGTATATAGATTGTTAGGGCTTCCCACAGGCAGGTATATACCTACTTAGGTCTCCACACAGGCAGGTATATAGATAATTAGGGCTCCGCACAGGCAGGTATATAGATAATTAGGGCTCCGCACAGGCAGGTATATAGATAATTGGGGCTTCCCACAGGCAGGTATATAGATAGTTAGGGCTCCGCACAGGCAGGTATATAGAGAATTAGGGCTCGGCACAGGCAGGTATATAGATAATTAGGGCTCTGCACAGGCAGGTATATAGATAATTAGGGCTTCCCACAGGCAGGTATATAGCTACTTCCCACAGGCAGGTATATAGTTAGGGCTTCCCACAGGCAGGTATATAGATAGGGCTTCCCACAGGCAGGTATATAGATAGGGCTTCCCACAGGCAGGTATATAGATAGTTAGGGCTTCCCACAGGCAGGTATATAGCTGCTTCCCACAGGCAGGTATAAAGCTTCTTCCCACAGGCAGGTATATAGATAGGGCTTCCCACAGGCAGGTATATAGTTTTATGACCAAATTAAAAATAACAATTTGGCTTACCTCCTTCCCGGCCGAGCGCGCTCATCTTCTATCCGAGGAGCTTCCCGGGGCTGGTGGCGTGATGATGTCATGCCACCAGCGCCAGGATGCTCCTCTGGCAGCTCCTGGGCCTGCAATGAGTTATTTCTCTGTATGCGCCGAGGAGAGGCAGCGGCGCGGTGAGCGGAGTTCATCGCGTCGCTGCCTAATTCACCAGTACAGGTGATACTAATAGTAGTGCTGACGGCCCGCGGCGGCCCCTCAGCAATACCCGGCCGCGGCGGCTGTCAGCGCTACTATTAGTAGACCTGGGCATAGTACGCCGCGGGCCGCATCCCACAAGCTGGAGGGCCGTACATTGCCGTACATTGCCCGGGTCTGTCTTAGAGTATGTTCATGCAGTGAAGAATGTGATTCGACCACCATGTGGCTTTGTTCTAAATAGTACTTTATTCTCAAGTCACTGTTTTCTGAGCAAATAGTGAACAGTCACACATCTGCAGGTGAGAAAAGTTGATGTCATGAAGTGATTATCATATACAGGTTTGCTTATGACAGTTAGGGATCTCTTTGTGGCACACTTACAAAATGACTCTAATTTAGTGCAGAGAAATAGGTCTTTCTACTATGAGCAGATCTTTATCTTTAAACACTGAAACATTAAGTATGATGATGCAGTATCTCACATAAGTGAGTACACCCCTCATCTTTTTGTGAATATTGTATTATATCTTTTCATGGGACAGCACTGAAGATATAACAGTTTGATACAATGTAAAGTAGTCAGTGTACAGCTTGTATAACAGTGTAAATATGTTGTGCCCTCAAAATAACTCAACAGACAGAAATCAATGGCAACAAAAGTGAGTACACCCCTAATTGCCACTAGAATCCTCTTCTACTGCTCCATGATGACATCACAGAATTGGTGGATGTTATAGACCTTGTGCTCCTTCTCCTTTGTCTTTGTACTTCTCAACAGGTTTGTGGCCACACACACTGGACACCATCTGAACTAAATAAGTTTCTCTTGGTCTAATCAGAAAACAGAACAAGGTTCCAACAATTCATGTCCTTAGTCTGCTTGTCTTCAGCAAATTGTTTGCAGGCTTTCTTGTGCAACATCTTTAGAAGAGGTTTCCTTCTGGGATGACAGCCAAGCAGACCAATTTGATGCAGTGTGCGGCGTATGGTCTGAGCAATGACAGACTGACACCCCTTTAACCTCTGCAGCCATGCTGGCAGCACTCATACGTCTATTTTGAAAAGACAATCTCTGGAGTGCATGTACACTCAACTCTTTGGCTGACCATGGCGAGGCCTGTTCTGAGTGTAACCTGTCTTGTTAAACTGCGGTATGGTCTTTGCCACCATGCTGCAGCTCAGGTTAAGGGTGTTGGTAATATTCTTATAGCCTAGGCCATTTTTGTGTAGAGCAATAATTTTTTTTTTTTCAGATCCTCAGTGAGTTCTTTGCCATGAGGTTGTAAAAGTCCCACAGATTGTTAGATGGTAATTATTGCAGAACATGGGTGGAGTAGTAGACGTGTGGCAGTAGTGTGGTACATCAGTTCTTAATAAAAGCAGACAACACAGTTTCTCTGGGAATTCTTCAGGCTTCACTCTTCTTGTGGACATTACATAACATTTAGGTAAGGCACATGTTTTTGGGATATATCTCCAACTCCCTCTCTCTCGACTCTGCTCACAACTCCCTTCTGGTTCTGACCCAGTCCAGCTGTTCAAGCTGCTGGAACTGTCACTGACACTTGTCCCAGTCCAGCTCTGCAAGGTGCTGGCACCTGGCGACAGAGGACACACCCTGTCAATTTATTAGGGTCTCTTTCTCTTCCAGCAATCCCCCAAACTGACCACCTGTATTTCTGAGTTGTCCGTCTCTCCTTTGTGTCCACTCCACCTGGGTCTCTACTCTCTCTCTGTGCCTGCTCTACTACAGGTGTTGCAGTGAGTCAAGCTCTCCTTAGTCCTAGACTACCCTATATATTGTAGACTGAATAGACAGGAGTTAAGGCCATGTCTCCATGGCACGGTTTTTCAGCCGGTTTTCGGTTTTGAAAACCGGCAGCAAACCGGCTGAAAAACTTTTACACAGACCGTAATGGAAAATCCATGCAGTAGTCCCCACTGCACGGATTTTCCACCCGACGGTCCGAAAAACATAGAATATGTTAATTCTTCCCCCTGTCTATGTGAAGGGGGAGGGTTTTTCTCTGCAAACCACAGCCAAGAGACGCCCCCCGGCGGCCGTGTGCACGGCACGAAAACAGGTGTAAATGGCCCCTAACTGCTGCTCATAACAGGAACCACTTAAAACAAACTCAGAACATAATCATAACCAACCCAAAGCTGATAGGTTCTCCCTTATAACTGTGTATATAACCTCCAGCTGCACCCCTGTCAGTTCTCCTGATTGGCTGTCTTCCCAGCATGTCTCCTTCCCTCTGTGAGGCTTTTAACCCCTTCTAACCTATATGGGACACACAATAGCACTCTATACATTTCCCATCTCACTATACCACTACATATATCACATCAACATGTATTTCCATCCTATACAGTATATTACACTTTTATATATTTTACCCTCCTTTACAAGATGCCATGTTCCAGTGACCAGCTTAAGAGAGTGTGAGAGCAAAACACCAAATTTAGCAAACCTACTACCCATTCACACCTTAGGTCTTCTATCACTAATGAGTCACATGACATTGTGGAGGTAAAATGGCAAATTGGGGTGTACTCACTTTTGATGCCAGTGGTTTAGACATTGATGGCTGTGTGTTGAGTGACTTTGAGGGCACAGAAAATGTACACTGTTATACAAGCTGTACACTGACTACTTTACATTTTATCAAAGTTTTATATCTTTAGTGTTGTCACATGAATAGATAATACAATATATACAAAAATTTGAGAGGTGTACTCACTTTTTTAAGATACTGTAATTGTACACTGAGAATCCAAATAAAAGATATAGATGCAAATGTATAATAAATTAAATTTCATTGCTTTCTTTGATTTCTCTGAATACAGTTTTATGTGTGATATTTTAAACTAGAGTAAAGTCTATGTCACATATACTTTTTGTGATTCCTTTCTTCACTTCAAAGTACCTGTAAAGTTGCCTGCACTGCAAGATAAAAAGGCACATTTTACTATGGCAATTGTTCCAAAATTGTGATGCAATTCATGCCAAAATACCAGCTTAAATGCTTTACACCACATTTATTATGTATCTTAGACAGTCATGAGACAAGAGACATTTTATCAGCTCTCTGAGTGCACACAGATTTCTATGGTTACCTGCATACCAGATGGACATCTGTTATCTTATTAGCTGACAGAACCGAGAATAGGGATTAATGTCACCCCCATGGAAACACTGACGGGACCTAGCTCTGAGTGAAATAATTAAATATAGCAAGATTAGCTGCAGTAAACAAAAGGTACAAGTGCTGTGAGGACTGAGAAACATTGCTTTATCTGTAAACTTGTTAGAGATAACAATCTCCTGCTCTGTCAGAGTAAAGCTTGAAGTTGTATAAGCTAATCACTACTTCTCCCCACCCATACCCCCCGCTGAGGAGACAGAGTGAGTGCAAAACTGCCCGTGAAACAGCGTGCTGAGAAAACCACTTTAAGACTGGATTTTGCATGAAGGCGAACCCTTCCCCATTTCAGATTTTTGCAACCTTTTCGAATCAAGCTCCTAACTCTGTAAGTTAACAGTCATAGATATAATCCAGCCATAAAAGTAAAACAGGAACAAAGTAAAAAAATAAAAATAAATAATTGGCATTGACTTGTCAATAAATGTTTGATCTACTAAAGTATAATAGTATTTATCCTGCACATACAAAAAAAAACAACACCAAAATTCTTATTTTATTAGCTATCCGTTTCCCTAAAAAAATTAAATAAAAAGTGATAAGTCGTATATATATACGAAAGTGGTACCAATAAAAAATGAACATTCGCATAGGTCAATTAAAGTAAAAAACAAAAAAGCTTTTGGAAAAGTTTCAGAAAATCACAAAGTAAGCCAAATAATTTATTTTTTTTAGTAGTAAAACATTCCAAAAACTATATGACTTTGAATCGTACTGACCCACAGAATATAGATAACATGTTATTTCTACCACTGTGTGAACTCTGTGTGAAATCAACCCCAATTGCATTTTTATTTATGATTCCTACTCATAACATTTTTTTGGCTATCCAGTACTTTATAAAAAGATTTCTAGAGTACCACTAAAAAATAAAACCCATCCTGAAAAAAAAACATGGCTATGTTAATGGAAAAATAAGTTATGGCCCCCCCCAAAAAAACAAAGTGAAAATGACACATAAAAAAGCAATGTACCGAATTTTTCGGACTATAAGACGCACTTTTTTCTCCAAAAACAGGGGGTGCATCTTATAGTCTGAATATATCTCAGGCTGGCAGGAGACTGGAGTGCTGCGATGCTGCGGGAAGCCAGTGGCGGGGTTTAAAGGGTTAAATCCCACTGACGGCTTTCCACTGCATCACAGCACTCCAGTCTCCTGCCAGCCCCAGATACATCAGCTCGGGGGGGCAGGCGATGAGTGCAGGCGGTGCGCGGGCACAGAGAGAGGCTACAGGTGGGTGCTGGGTGCAGGCGAGGGCTGAGAGAGGCTGGGGGCCACCGCTGAGTGAAGACGGCGGCGGCGGCGGCCAGTAGGAGCTGAGAGCAGCTGCAGCAGCTCTGTGCAGGCGGCGGGAGCTGCTAGCAGCAGGGATGGAACACTTCCCACACTGCCATGTGAATGTGGAGCAGTGGATTGCCCTCCTGCCATGTAATGGCAGGGGGGCAATTGGTTGCTATGGCAGCAGGAAGCCTTATGCAGGCTTCTGCAGCTGCCATGTATGTACACCTATTACATTGTATGTATTTTTTGTATTTATGTATTGTATATATGTATTGTATGTATTGTATGTATTGTATGTATTACCTATTACATATAGATAATGAATGAGAAATCCTATGTACAGCAGTATATAGGAAAAGGAAGATTGCCCCTAGTGGTCAAGTAGCCTAGAGGGACTAAGTAATAAAGTAAAAAAAAAAAAAAAAAGTAAAAAAAAATGTTAAAAGTTCAAATCACACCCTTTTGTCATTTTACAAATAAAAAAATAAAAAAGTCACATGTAATTGGTATCGCCACATCCGTAAAAGTCCGATCTTTTAAAATAGAACATCTTTTATCTCGTACACTGAATATTGTAGAAGAAAAAAAAATTCCAAATGCTAAAATTTAATATCCCCAAAAAATTGGAATAAAAAGTGATCAAAAATGTCACATGTAGCCCAAAAAAACTACACTTCAGCCCACACTTTTTGCTTCAAACTTTTTTCTTCCTTTTTCCCCCCTCTAAAACGTAGGTGTGTCTTATAGTCTGGTGTGTCTTATAGTCCGAAAAATACGGTATGTAGTGCGTTTTATATTTCTTTATATGTTGTTGATAAATTTTCCACAAAAAGCAAAATAGCAAGGTAAGACTTAAAACTGTGTTAAGCTCTCTGCCAGATCCCCCCTGCTGAGTTATTGATGCAGCACAATTCTTGCTTCCTCTCCAGCCTAGTGTTAAGATGTACCATCAGGACAAGAAGTATTTGTGGGTGACACATTTAGATCTCTACACAAAATGATTGCGTCACTTACATACCACAGCCTGCTTTGAAAGGCAATGACCTAAATTTGGAAACTAGAGGGCCCAATAATTTTACATAAGATCAGTTTAAAAGACTCTTTGCTAAATGGCTACAATGATAAAGTCTATGTTGCAAATTCTTTTTAAAGGGGTTTTCATAGATTATCCTAAGGATAGGATATTAATATTTGATTAATATTGGTCTGACACTTCTGTCACCCCATCAATCAGGCAATTTAAGGGCCTGTTACACTTCAGTAAGGGCCATGTTTCCATCATAGGGCTATATATTTATGAGTGGTTATGACTTGCACTGCAGCTCATCCCAGGGCACAAAATAATTCTATTTTATTCATTTTTGTAGCATTTAAATATTCCACATTAGTTCCTGTTCATTTTGGGGATCACAATCTAAATTAAAAATAAACCAATCAGTAAGTTTAGGAAAGAAAAAAGGGACGCCCTATAGTAAACCTATATAAGCACAGGGAAAATGTAAAAACATGCAGATGTCACGTTTGGTGAGTTTTTAACACGGTAACTTATTTCCTAAAAGCAGCAATGCTAGCCACTAAGCTACCACCACTTCAGAGCAATTAGACAATGATCTGTAGAGTTTGTTAGTTTCCTATCTTTGATGTTTATAAAATGTAGGGTCAAGCATGTTGGGTTTCAACATATGCTTTTCTTTGTTCTTTTTGGAGATGCGTTAAAAGATTTGTCTGGCAATGAATTATAACAGTTCTCATTTAAGTACAAATGTATATTCTACCAACAGTTACTATACGTCATATATATGGCTTACTTAAAAATATAATGGTCTACTGTATGGCCTTGTATAAATTTCATGAACGAGTCACCAAAAGGAGGAAACTGTACCGAGGGCCGCCGTTAGGGGGGTACAGCCAGTACTCCTTTACGGGACCCGGCCAGACTATGAAGCAAGGGGGGCCCGTCGCCGTCGGCAGGCACCGTCCCCTTGCTTTATGATAATAGCAGAGAGAAGAGGCCGCAGGCCTGTTCTCTCTACCTTGATGTGTCCCCTGACCGTGCCGCTACTGGGACCCGGCATTACTGAGGGGGAGTAGAGGGGCCCAACGCTACTGAGTTGGAGTGGAGGGGCCCGGCACTACTGAGGGGAAGAGGCCCACTCTGCGAGTCACGCTGCGTGCCATAGTGATGTATTTCAGTGGCTGTCTGTAACTTACTACATCTTCAGCGCGGCGCAGCAGCTTGTGACTGAGCAGCCGGGCGACCCCTCCTCCTTCCTCGGACCACGGGCAGGACGCGCGATCATTTGAACCAGTGAGGCCCGCACGGCTGGGGGAACTTGAGTGGGGCTGCAAGCAGTGGCTGAGTGGGACTCCACTCAAGTTTCGGCCATGTGGGGCCCCACTTGAGTTCTCCCTCTACTTACGGGGACCTTCTACCTAGCTACCTACCTATGGGGACCCACCATCTACTTACCTATGGGAGTCCCTATAAAATTAACTACCAGGGCACCAAAGGGGTAATTATTACTATTTGGGGAACTATGGATGGGGAGTTTGTTCATAGGAAGATGTGTACAGGTGGGATTGTGAGTCTCAGGTGTTTGTGTTGTGAATTCTGCAGGGACGAGTGATGTCCATAGTGGCCGGGACCGGATGGAGAAGAAAAGGGAAAGTGAACGATTTATCAGACGATGTCACCTGTGAGTCACTAAATATAACTGTACTGTGTGCACTTGTATCTACCACTATGAGCCACATGTATGAAAACTGTCTAGGTATAAGACTTTCTTTGTTGTCCATAGCAACCAATCAGAGCTCCCCTTTATAGTGCTCTGAAAAAATGACCTAGACAGTTTTCATACATGTCCCCCTATGTGGTCACTGTATGGTGGTAATATTGGTGTTATTGTGATGGATTATATTCAGTAACAGTATTATGGCATTATTCTTCATCTTTGGAGTTATGTGGTGATGATGTGGCATATTACTTTGTCTTTGTATATTGTGGTTATTGATAATATTGGCTTTTGTATACTGGTTTGGTCAGTAACATTATAGTGATATTAGTCACCATACGTAGTGACATGTGGTAGTATTATTTGATCTATGTATATTGTTTGGTTATATTGCTCTGGGTTTACTGGTTTGGTCAGTAATATAATGGTGACACACGTTGATCATGCAGTGTTATTTGCTGGCTCTTGTATAAGTACTCATTACTGCAATATAAATAAACTGTACGTTGTAGAATTCAACAAGAACTAAATCCAAAGACAATGGCGCAATGCCATTTTTCTTTCTGGAGTTGTTGGCTGTGCTTGCTGGGCATGGTTGTTAGGGGTGGAGCGATGGGGTTGACAGGAGGCGGGGTTAACAGGGGGCGGGGTTGATAGGGGGCCCAGGTGCTTTAGCTGTATGGGGCCTCGAAATGTCTGACAGCAGCCCTGACTGTACCTGTAGTCTCATTACCCACCTCTAGATTTCTGCAATAGTGGAAAAAATTGATTCCTGAATGAACATTGGATTCAGATAGTCCCTGTCCCTCAACTACAACAACGATGAATGTGTTGCATAAACTGAATGGAGGTGCACAGTTGAGTTGAGTGTGATTTAATTTATTTTTTGATGTTAGAAAACAATGGCAATGGTCCCAGGTTCAGATAAAAGACACTAAAGTGCAACTGTCTTGAATACTTGATCTAAAGTGAAATCATGTAGCACATCTGAAACATAGTATAAATTAACTGGTTGTTCATAAGATGAGCATCTGTATACCAAGTTATGCTTGTTAGTCTGTGGGTGTATCTATACCTATCAAAGGGCATTTGCACCTACTAAACACTACTTTTTTCCTTTATTTTTAAAGGTCGTTGGTCACTATATTAAGCACTGTTTGATAGGAATGAATATGAGTGTATGGGTGTATCCGTAACCAGCAAATTTGAATTGAAACCAAATATACTAGTAAAAAGGTATCCTCATGTTGATAAGTGATGACATATAACTAGGGTGTGCCACTTTTTTCTAATAACGGGGTTCCAAATTCTTAGAATCCTCATGGATTTTCCCTGCACAACAATACCACTAGCTCACTGCTGTGAACATAACAGCTGTGCTTTTTGCCACTTTGTAGAGGTGAATGGCTGGGGTCCCAAAAGCAGGTTTCCCATCAGTCACCAAGCAATGCCACATCTTACCAATATGCCACCACAGAGCATGTGGGTATTCATTTAAAGAGATAATAGCTTACAGTAATCTCTTCAATTAGTTCTCACATTGTATTTGATTGAATGAGAAGGTCCAGTCTTTATTATTAGCATACCACACAGCAATCCACATTGATGGGTGAAGATGCATCCTTTGACATATGCCTATGACAGAAGTTTTACAGATGAAAGATGTCTGTTAGATAGGGATGAGCAATATTATCGAAAAAAAAGTTTAAAATGGCACGGTTTTTAGGCTTATCGGAAATTTCCGATCACGCGATAGTTTAGGTGACAATCTTACAGATAATCTATTACAATCGCGTCATTTTCAGCTTTTTCTGCCATTTTGGCGGCCAGCCAATCAGCTCCGAGGATAGAGGGGGGTAAGGAGGATGTCGACGTCACCACTTTGCGGTGTATGGATCTCATTGGCTGCAAAAATCACATGACCTCGTTTTATCTATGCAACTGCATTTCCTGTTTAGCTCATTCTCTGTCTATGACATTTCACAGCAGGACGTCTCGGCGTTTAATCCAATAGCTGTTCTAACAGCTAGTCTCTTCTAATACAAGAAACCATCCACCTAGCTATAGGTTAGAATATAGTTAGATTACAGAATTTCACTTATTATTTAGTTAGAGAAAGTTTTAAAGATATCTACTGGTGTGTGCAGCCGCAGGGGTGCGGGGTGGGGGGGGGGGGGGGGTTGGCAGGAGGAGAGGCTTTGGAAAGGAAGGGAGATATTGTGCAGCTCAGAGTGTTCTGTGACCATGAATTGAAAAATCATTGTTTTTAACCACTTTTTTGGCTAGCAGACCTCTGATAGGAGGTGAAATTGTCCCTTTTGTTTTTTACAGTTCTAGTGCAATCACTGCGTGTCAGTGTTCCCAAAAACCGGCATAACTTATCCCTATAACTTTATTGTGTTATACATATTTTATAGTAAATTGCGCCTGTAGTCAGTGGTGGGAAGAACGATATATCAATTGATAAAACATTTAAATACTCTTATTGCAGTCCGTGAGTCTGGTTTACGCAGAGAGATCAGTTGTAAGCAAATTGTGTTATAGATATTTTATAGAAAATTGGCCTGTAGTCAGTGGTGCGAAGGCCGCCATATTAATCCATTGTAACATTTAAATACTCTTATTGCAGCCTGTGCTTTCGGGTTAACGCAAAAGAACTCAGTTGTATGGCAAATTGTGTTTATACACATTTTTAGCAAATTGCGCCTGTGTCAGTGGTGCGAAGGGCCCCCATATTAATCCATATAACATTTAAATTTCTCTTAATTGCAGTCCGTGCGTCTGGTTGGTGCAGAGAGCTTAGTTTTGTACACATATTGTGTTATACATTTTTTTATAGTTAAATTACGCCTGTTGTCAGTGGTGCGAAGGCCGCCATATTAATCCATATAACATTTAAATATTCTTATTGCAGTCCGTGTGTCTGGTTAACGCAGAGGGAGCTCAGTTGTACGCAAATTGTGTTTCTATTTTATAGAAAATGCGCTGTAGCAGTGGGTGCGAAGGAAATTATTAATCCTATAACATTTAATACTCTATTGCAGTCCGTGCGTTGGTTGGTGCGGGAGAGAGCTTAGTTGTATGCAAAGTGTGTATTACATATTTTATAGCAAATTGTGCCTGTAGTCGTGGTGCGAAGGCCGCCATATTAATTCATTTTAACATTTAAATTACTCTTATTGCAGTCCGTGCGTCCTGGTTTAAAACGCAGAGAGCTCAGTTGTACACAAATTGTGTATATCATATTTTATAGAAAAATTGCGCCTGTAGTCAGTGGTGCGAAGGCCGCCATATTAACCCAATATAACATTTAAATACTCTTATTGCAGTCCGTGCGTTGATTGGGCAGAAAAACTCGTTGTACGCAAATTGTGTTATACATATTTTATTTTTAAAATTAAACGCCTGTTGTCGTGGTGCGAAAGGCCGCCATATAAATTCTTATAACATTTAAATATTTTCTTATTGCAGCTCATGCGTCTGGTTAACGCAGAGAGCTCAGTTGTACGCAAATTGTGTTATACATATTTTATAGTAAATTGCGGCTCGAGTCAGTGGTGCGAAGGCCGCCATATTAATCCATATAACATATAAATACTCTTATTGCAGTCCGTGCATCTGTTTGGCGCAGAGAGTTCAGTTGTACGCAAATTGTGTTATACATATTTTATAGCAAGTTACACCTGTTGTCAGTGGTGCAAATGCTGCCATATTATCCTATAACATTTAAATACTCTTATTGCAGTCCATGCGTCTGTTTGGGGCAGAGAGCTCACTTGTACGCAAATTGTGTTATACATATTTTATAGTGAATTGCGGCTGTAGTCAGTGGTGCGAAGGCCGCCATATTAATCCATATAACATTTAAATACTCTTATTGCAGTCCGTGCGTCTGGTTGGCGCAGAGAGCTCAGTTGTACGCAAATTGTGTTATACATATTTTATAGTAAATTTGCCCCTTGTAGTCAGTGGTGCGAAGGCCGCCAATTAATCCAAAATAACATTTAAAATACTTTATTGCAGTCCGTGAGTCTGGTTGGCGCAGGGGAAGTTCAGTTGTATGCAAATTTTGTGTTATATATATTTTATAGTAAATTTAGGGCTGTTGTCAGTGGAAAGCAAAACCGCCATATGTAATTCCATATTAATTTTTTTAAATACTTTATTTCACTCAGTGCGTCTCAGTTTGGCACTAATCGTGCATTTGTACGATAGTTTGTTAAAAAACTATCAATTGCTATTTCCTCTGGGCAGTTGTAAATCTCAGGGGACTGAAGGACGGAACATTGTTGTTTTTTGTTTCGGTTTCTTTCACCGACCGCATTTCACAGATATTTGATAGAACAATTCTGTTTTCTAATCCTAGTTGGCTGTTTGGAAATTAGAGGGAAATTTAAGAATACCCGTGATTTTCCGTCTTTGTAGTACAGTTTCTCAATAAGAGACTGTAAAAAAATCTTCCAACCTTTTAAATTTTTATCTTTCTGAACATGGAGCGAAAATGCAGGTGGTAGCGAGGCAAAGAGGGGTGTAGGACATGGAGGTAGAGGTACGAGGGGAAGGTGCTCCTTCCCTTGCTGGCACGCAGCCAGTGATCGTCCGTTGCAATACGTCAGGCCTTTTTATCGATGGGTCGGTGCCCTGTGAATCTCAGTAACGGAACAGCGTCGCCAATCTGTTCTTCAGTGGGGTTTAATGAAACCTGCATCCAGCAGCTTACCTTCTTGTCCTTCCAGTCACAGCCACAAATGTCATATCTCCGTCAGCATCAGTCCAACATGAACGAAGGGAGCCAAATGTCAACTCATGTACCAACACTGTGGATAATCCTTTTCTGAAGACCTCTTTGATGACAAAATGCAGTTGGGGTCAGAAGGCATTTCAAAAGATCAAGAGGCCAAAGAGGATGATTTTGTCTGCTCTGACGCCCCAAATTTCTGATGCCATCAGAGGAGGAGAAGGAAGAAAGGTCAATCGGCAAAACTCGGGCGGTCACAACGCCTTGCAGTGCCTGTTGCTTGTAGCCCGCAGCTCCAGGATGTTTGGGAAAGTCAGGACGAGGAAGTCACCTGTGTTGATGATGATTTACGACATTGCGGATCCCAAAGTGGTCTTTTTAGCAGAAAATTGCTTGCGAGCGCTTCGTCATGGACAGGAGGGGAAGACGATGGGGTAGTGGGCAGTTCGGGGGGCCCGCCTCAAAAAGGCGAGGGCGGTCAACAAGTCTGCTGAGATTATTCTGCCAGCCATGATCGCGGAAAAAAACCGCTCCTCGCTCATCGCCGTCGAAAGGTCCAGGAACCTCTCAAGCCTGGGCCTTTTTCGGAGCAATCCTCTGATTCACCCGGCGATGTCATATGCCGCCTTTGCTGTAATCGCATCAGTAGAGGGAAGAATCTTAGGTGTTTAACCACCACCAACATGTCTAGTCACATGCAGCGAATGCATGAGTTGAAATGGAGGGAACACTTGGCGAAAAAATGCAACACCGGTCCCAGGCTTCCAATCACTGTCACACCCTCTGTCTCTGCCTCCTCCTCCTCCGCCACTTCCAAGACCAAGCGTTCCTCAGTTGCCCATGTCTCTCAGCATCATGAGACAGCCTTCTGTCTATCAGGTTTGGGAGCAGAAGAAACACTTGAACCCAAACCATCCCAAAGCCAAAAGCCTGAATGTCGGCATTGCCAGGCTTTTGGCCTTGGAAATGTTGCCTTTCCGTCTGGTGGACACAGATGGGTTCCGCCACATCATGGCCCTTGCCTGCCCCCAATATCAGATGCAGAGCAGGGGATTTCTTTTCCCAAAGCCTTCCTTGCCTGGCCATCTAGTGTCATCTAAATCTCAGCGCTTATCTGCATCTGTGTCGGCAAGTCCATTTACCACCCAACATGGACTAGTAGCACGGTCAAAGCGCTATATCTTTTGTGACAGCTCACTGGGTGAGCTGGGTGGATTTTCTCTTTTGGTGACGATGACTCTCAGGCTCGGCGCACGCTCTTCAAAACCGCAGGGCTGGTGTAGGGTTCTTTCCCCCAAGGTCCACTGGTATCATCACGTGCCCAGAGAAACCAGGCCGTGTTGAAAATAATCTGTCTTGGAGACCGTCAACACACAGGTAAGGAGCAGTGGACAGCTCTTCGCAACGAGACCAACCACTGGCTGGGTGACAAGAACCTTGTGCCAAGCAAGGTGGTGTGCGATAACAGTCGAAATCTCCTGGCTGCCCTTAAGATCGGTAGGCTGGAGCACATCCCTTTCCTGGCACACGTCATGAACCTCGTCGTCCAGAAATTTCTAAAGTTCAACTAAAAGGGTGGTTCAAAGACTACTTTCTTCCAGCACTTTTTAATCTGTGGGTCATGCAGGTTTGAGGGTCATGCTGTGGTAAAGGACAGGTATAGACAATGTCCAGTTTAACTAAAATGTTGGTTTAAATACTACTTTCTTCCGGCACTTTTTAATCTGTGGGTCATGTAGATTTAAGGGTCATGCTGCTGTCCTGGACAGGGATAGTCAATGTCCAGTCCAACTAAAATGGTGGTTCAAAGACTCCTTTTTCCAGCACTTTTTAATCTGTGGGTCAGATAGGTTTAAGGGTCATGCTGCGGTCCAGAACAGGGATAGTCAATGTCCAGTTCAACTAAAATGGTGGTTGAAAGACTCCTTTTTCCAGCACTTTTTATTCTGTGGGTCATGCAGATTTAACGGTCATGCTACGGTCCAGGACAGGGTTATTCAATATCCAGTTCAGCTAATATGGTGATTCAAATAATACTGCCTTCTGACACTTTTTAATGTGTGGGTCATGCAGGTTGAGGGGCAAGCTGTGGTACAGGACAGGAAAAGTGAATAGTCTGTGACTTTTTTTTCTGTGCTTTTCCCTAATTGTTTTGCCAAGATGTAGCACACATCCGTTTTGTTGTGGAGAAAATTTTCCAGTTCTCCCCCTGTTGGGTGAAAAGAATGAAGCAGTGTTCCCTCCCTGACTTTAATGTCATCGGCGAATCTACTATGGGCTATGGAAAACGGATGATAATTGCAAATCGCTACGACCGTAACGATAGTTGAACAATCGCTACCCCTCTTTGACCCATCACGCAAAGCATATTAAGATGTTCTTGCATTCCAAAATAACCAACCAAGGCGCCAATCAAGAAGCTCAAAAGAAAGTCCAGAAATTGTAAGATTGCCGTGATATAGTTAGAAGTGCTTTGATTCTCCAGGACTCATCAGAAGCAACAAAATAAGCTGAGTTCACACAATGTTTTTTATGGTATTTGCACATATCTGTAAGCAAACCCCCGGGAATGTCCAAAAACCAAAGAAAAAGCCTTTTATTTTTACTTTTTTACCTAGGTTTTTCCCTGGTTTTGGCTTACAAACACTGCTCAAAATTGCAAAAAAAAAATTTTTATCCCCGGCCTTTGATTGAATATGATCTTTTTAGAGTGCTGATTGTTTGGCGGGTTTTTAAACTCACATAACCAGTAACCACTCTTTTGCAGCATCAATTTAGAGGGTGTTTAGTGGATGAAATAGGATTTTTTAATGATGCCCTTATTTTTTTAAAGGCTATGGGGGAAAAGCGGTCCTTTTTTAAACAGGTAGCTAAGGACATGGAGAATCCCCTTTATTTATAGAAATGTTAAATATATTGCTGGATTATATGTAATGTTCACAAGGTAAATGTCATAAACAGCATCCACAATTTGTAGGTTTTCAGTTTTATGAAACCAGGAAACTGTGGCCAAGAACAGATCAACTTTTTACAAGCTTTTTTATATTTAGACTCAACCTCGTTCCAAAAGCGAAAAAAAACGGGAAAATGTGAAAAAAAGATTACTTTAAAAATGAGACTTATTATTTTAAAAGCACGTGAAAACCATAAAATGCAACCAATCAGATTTTAGTTAACATTTTTCCAGTACAGATTACAAAATTAAAGTTTTTATTTAATTGGTTGCTATGAGTCAATGCTACTTTATACTTATATTTTTATATGTTACTATAATATTTATTTA
This sequence comes from Phyllomedusa bahiana, assembly GCA_025379985.1. Classification (NCBI taxonomy): domain Eukaryota; kingdom Metazoa; phylum Chordata; class Amphibia; order Anura; family Hylidae; genus Phyllomedusa; species Phyllomedusa bahiana. The sequence goes on from JAODAL010036020.1 coordinate 37,514, forward strand.
TATAGTGTCAAAATAATCTGCAACACTTTACAATTTGGAAAGTAACAAACAAGCAGAATTACAAGACACTAAAACAAAAGAATACTCAATAAGACAAAAGGACAGAGGTCCTAATTTAACTTTAAAAAAAAGGGGCAAGACATAAAAATTTGCACAAGCAGGCACGTTTTTTGACACAACTGGAATTTTTTTAAGTGACTTTTAGAGGCTGTGGGGATTTTTTATAGTTTTCTGTTATTGACTGGGGGTAATTTTGGGATTTTAGCCTTTGAAGGCATAATTTATGGTATGTGGGCATAAACTGTTCTAATTCAAAGGCATCATTAGGCGTTCAATTTAAACAAATCCCTTTTTAAATTGAGTGGTATTTGTGAGGTGTGCTTTATTCACATTTGTATTTCTGCGCCTCAAGAAGTATAAGCGGCCATTAAAAAAAAAAAAAAAAAAAAAGTGTAAGAATGCCTTTCCTAACATCCAGAAATGTTTTATTTCTGGTTATCATGCAAGGCACTGACATACATACAATGTAAGCACCAAAAAAATTGCACATTGTTCTGAGATTCATGAAGGTATGGCTTTTCACCTGTGCTGAAAGCTCATTTTTTAAAGAATATTTAATAAAAAATTTTTTTTAAAACTTCATTTGGGAATTGTGATTTTTACTACTTATGTGAACTTCTACACACTAATCAGGTGGATCCTGCATTTTCCTTGGGGGGGTGAGTGGATATCGTTTCTGTATATATGTGTTGTAAGGCCACGCTAAAAAAATCGCAATGGTGTATAATTCCAACCGGGTTCTGGAATATGTTGGAGAGCCAAAGACACTGCCCCCCAAGGTAAGGAGCCGGTGGGGGGAAAAGGGCCAGCTTTTGTAAGTCAGCATTTTGATTTTCAGCATATGTTTAGCGTGGGTTTAGTAGGGTTTTCCCCCCCAAAACCCTTTCCCCTTGTCGGCCTTTCTTTGGGGGATTTAAGCTTTTGGCAGGGTGGGTGCTTATCCCCTTTTCCCATGCTAGGTTTCCCCCTGGTTAAAGAAGGTCAGCAGAACGATGGGTGTGGGCTGTTCTCCAGTCTCCCCCTAAGGCTGGAGACGGTCACATGGGGGGGGAACCCAAAAGGTCTGCTACACGTCACACAAGGGTCCCCTTGGGGAAAACTACACTTTGTTAGGAGTGTCAGTGAGCGGGATTTTTTTATGTTTTTTGTTTGTGTGCATGTTGCCATACGTTTTGTTCGTTTGCCAAAAAAACCCACGGCCCAAAGGGAAGTTTGTACCTGATCCCTCCTCTGTCTCAAGCCGAGGAGATTGGGGGTGATCCCAGAGCTGTGCAAGCTCACAGGTTAGAAGGTAATAAAAAAAAATTTTTCTGTGATTGCCATTAAAAAATTCACTCCCCTTCAGGGGGGGGGTGTATAAGAAAAAATGCTACCCGCGAGGGGTTAGAGCATTTCCATCTTTTAGCATAGTTCCTTTGGGTTAAATGTGACACTATACCTACCCTTTTTGCCTGGTTTTAAAATTTTTTATTTAAATGTCCCAAATTTGTATTAACAAAACAAAGGTATGTTGCGATTGATTTTTAACCAAGGCTCTCTTAATTCTACCCCGGGTTACAAAAGAATACATGATTAAAAGTCAATGACCTGAAAGGCATAGGCTGTTTTTTTACCCAACAGGAATAGGAATTGGGGTGAGTCCTTTTGTTTGTTAACCTGTTTTTTAATGTAAAAGAATACATTTTTGTATTTTTATTATAACATCCCATTGCCCGATCCTTGATTTGGAGCTAGTGCCCTATTCCTTTTTAGATCTACCAAAAATCCACTTGTTTTTTTTTTTATAAATGGGCTTTTTATTTATTTTTTTTGAAAATTTGGGTGCTTAAAAATTGCATTTTTCACATTTTCAAAAAAATTTTTAACTTTTAAAGGTTTTCTCGCTCCCAAAAATCTACTAAAGTGTTTTGGGGCAGTAAAAATAAGCATTTTTCAATTGGTTTGCATTACCTAAAATTTTTTAAGCAGCTAGAGTAATTTGAGTGTCTAGAGCATTCTGTCCGGGTTGAGTTTACGCCCCCTTTCTGGATTTTCTATGTATTTGGTTTAACCCCTGAATGGAACCGCACCGTGGACACGCCCCCTGTGCTGTGATTGGCTGCCTGCACACTCTGTGCTTTCTCCCCCTGAGCTGTTTGAAAGTGAAACTAAAGCTCCTCTGCACTAGTGGCTTCAGGGACAGCTCTGGTGAGAAGGCGGGCAAGCAGAGTCCTCCCCCACCATTAACACCATAAATACACTCACTCCCCCCCCCCTTTTAAAAACACAATAATACATTCTGCTCCCCCCACCCCTATAACCAATTAATACACTCTGCCCCGCCCCCCCAAAAACAACAAAAATACCTTGCTTCCCCCCACCCATAAAAAAAAATATATACACTTTGCCCCCCCCCCATACAAACACACAAATAAATCTGCCTCCCCACCCATTAATACAAAAAAAATCCACTGCTTCCCCACCCCTATAACCAAAATATAAATTTCCTGCTCCCCCCCCCCACCCATAAATACTTGCTCTCCTCCCTCACCCATTAACAAACCCATATAATACAATCTGCTAGACTCAATGACAAATGTCACTCCCCTAAATTTTGGGGGCTTTGTAAAAACTGTTTACCCAATACAGGGGTTTGGTTAAAGAAGCGTGGAGCCTAGGGCAAGGGGAAGCTCTGCAGATATAGAACTGACCCCTTCAAAAAAAGTCTGAAGCGTGACATCTTTCCTTCCCCCGCTACCAAAAAATGGACTGGGGAGAGAGCCCGGGGGGGGGGGTGTGTGTGTCCCCCATTTCAGTGCGGGGGAAAGAACCCCCCCCCTGGAATTTACAGCTGTAAATAGGAAAAAACTCATATGAATGCAAAAGCCTATTGTGTGAAAACCCCTTTATATTGATTTCCGTTTTTGCGTTTTTACAATATCCCATATGTGGCCTTAGTCACTATTTTGGGCCCAACCCCAAGCCCCAGGCACCTGCCAGACTATGGGGTCTCATTTTATATATTTCATTTGGCCCATTTTAGGTTTTCTAAAAATTTAATAAAAAGTAAAAGACCCCATGTTTGATACTACACCCCTTAAGGAATATATACAGGGGAATAGTGAGTATATTGACCTCACAGGTGTTTCACAAATGTTTTTAGAGTTGGGCTGTGAAAAGGAAAAAAAAATAAAATTTTCCAACAGCAATTTTAGCTGCAAATGTTTGATTTTTACAAGGAATCTTGGAAAAGAGCACCAGAAAAAATTTTTTAAATTTTTTCCAAGTTTGGTAGTACTCTAATTTTGGGTGAAACTTCTTTTGGGCGCAAGGCAGGGCTCAAGGGGGGGCTTGTGAAAAGCAGATTTTGGTGGTCCCTTTTTTGGGATTTGCAAACCCCCCAAAGCAACCCGACGGTGAACATTAAAGAAGTTAATTCCCATTTTGGATTCAACACCCCTCATGGATCTCATTTTTGGGGGGTATTGGGTTTTTTGGGGTTTACAAGTTTCCCTAGTTTTTTTTTGCAGGGCCATGAAAATGGGGGTAGGGGGGGGGGGGGGGAAATTAAAAATTTCCCCCAAGTTTTTTTTGGGGGATCAATTTTACAACGTTGTCATGCAGTGTAAATGGGCAGGAAACTTTACTATTGGGCAGTACAATTACAAGAAAAAAAAATTTTTTTATAATTTTTTTTTGTTTTATTATTTTTTTAAAATTTTTTTTTTTTATATACAGAGTATGAAAGGGGCCGATTTTTTAATGGCAAAACCTTGGCATTTAATGGTTTTTGATGCTTTTTTTTAATTTTATGTCGGCCCCAGATGAACAAAAAAACCAAATTTGTAAAAAAAATGCTACCGGTGTTTATGTCGGGTTAATGAACGGAAAAGTTTTTGGGGAGGTTGTTTTGGGATGGGGGTATGCCCAAAAATGATTATTTATTTTTTACTTTTTTGGGGGGATTGGCGTTGTAAAGGGGGAAAAAAAGGGGGGTACGTTTTTTATTTTTTTTTCGGTTTAATTTTTTTTTTTTCACTTTTTCCCCTGTGGATTTTTTATCATGATCCCGATCATGATACAATAGGGATCTAGAGAGCAAAAAGATAATACAGACAAAATGTCTGTCTTGGGGCTCTATGTCAAAAAGTCAATCCCACCGGCAAATTCCCACAATTCCCTTTCTAGATATCCCTCTACAAAATATTTAAGACAAATTTATTAATGTAAAGCCATCACTGCATTTACACAAGAATGCATCTGGTAAAAAGAAATTGTGGGAAAAGTAACCCGTAAAAAAAAAAAACCCGGATAGGGAACTATTTATAGCTTTTAAAAAAACAAAAAAGCCAAAAGTCAGGTGCGCAAAACATTTTTTGGAATGCCAGATGGGAAAACAAAAAGCTTTAGGTTTTATGGGGAAACGCCAAAAACAATTCCTATAGGGGGCAATTTGGGGTTAAAACTATAAGACAAAGAGGCTTATTGGATCTTAAAAATTAGGACTAGAAGCCAAAAAATTTAAAAATTATCATAGGGTACTTTACTAATTTTAAATTTAAAAAATTTTCAACGGTCTAGTAACCCTAAACTATGATATGTCACAAAAAATTTAATGTTTATGCCTTTTTTATTTTTTCATCTATTTGATACCCATTGATTTCTGTGACAGTGATCTAAACCG